>CM064491.1:33753327-34000827 GCA_032716605.1 Paralithodes platypus | reverse complement strand
CTGGTGGTGTAATGGTTTAGATGCTTATGTTCTGGGTGTGGTGTCCCGAGTTGGAATCCAGGTAGGACTTTGCTTATGCTTATGCTTTCATTAGTTTATTAAAGTACTGTACGGTCGTGCTAATAAGTCATGTCCCAGCTGTCATTGCGTTTGGCTTGCTCTGTGCTGTAATAATGTCTGTCAGATATTGAATAGGGTGGGTAAGTGTAGGAAAATGTTTGTATATTTCACTGGATATGAAGAAATGAAGCATAGATATTGCTGATACCTATTATTGATCAATATATACTTAGTGCCGAGACATCACTTATTAGCGCGACTGTACGGTCGAGGTTAATAAGTGTTGTCAGATATTTCACAAAGTTTCGGACACTGACTAATACTTTGAGGGATAAGCACTCTTCCCAGTAACTATAAAGATACCAATACCACTTTTTGAGCGATAACCACTGGAATCTATGACTACACTTATTACCCCCGATTGTACATTGAGGTTTGTAATTGCTGATTAATGTTTTACTTTAACTACTTCACCACCATGACATCTTTTTACCTCTCTGTCTGGCTAAAGTTAGATGATTTTATGCAGTTTCGAAAGGACCTATGTTGTTTAGAGGGTGTAATGAGCTCGTATTTACCCCCTTTCAGTCCCACGTGAGGTAGATTATAAGCTGAAGAAAATCGTCTAGTGGTAACCGGAATAAGGTGAAAATGACGTCCATGGTACTGAAGGGGTTAACCCGTTCAGTACCATGACGCCTTTTTCATCGTATTCTGGCAACTATTAGACGATTTTAATCAGCTTAGGAAGGATCTTTAGCAATAATAAGGCTTCAAACTTTCTGAACCAACCCTGTTAACTACCGCAGATCCTTCCTAAGCTGCATAATATCTTCTAAATATAGCTAAATATAGCTAAAACATAATATTACGGACGTCGCTGTTACAAAACCATACAAACCATTATAGGTACCGGTACGGTCTCGCTAATAAGTCATGTCCCAGCTGTCATTACCTGCGGCTGGCTCTGTGCTGTATTAATGTCTGTCAGATATTGAATAGGGTGGGTAAGTGTAGGAACATGTTTGTATATTTCACTCGATATGAAGAAATCAAGCTTAGATATTGCTGATACCAATTATTGATCAAAACATACTTGGTACCGAGACATAACTTATTAGCGCGATTGTACAGCCAAGAACATAAATGACGACTCACCCATTTGAATCAGTATCGAACGCAAAGGAGGCAGTACAATGCTTTATTATAATATATATTATATTAATTTCACCCAACATACTTCGGAACTTCGCTTTAACCTCCACCAACTTAAGGAAATACCCCAAAGACCCTCTATCGAGAAAAATATGTAGATTTTTCGGTAGAAAAATGTCTCGGCCGAAGGCCGGTTCCTCCTAAATTACAGGCTCGCTAGCGCTCGCCAGGAAAAGATCGACACCTAAATGGCACGAAAAGTCTTAACATTTAAAAAAATGGGGCAAATGGTCTAAGTCGGCAAACTAATGGAGTGAACGTCTTCAAATCTCAAAATGAATGAGGCTAGACATGAGGGAGAAGGGGGTCCATAAAAACAATCCCTTAAGTGAAAATCTCCACATAAAGGTTCAAAGATTCGATTTAGTGTAAGCTTATAATTATATAGGCTACTATCGACTGTTTTAGTGTAACCTTAATATTATATAGGCTACTATCGACTGTTTTAGTGTAAGCTTATAATTATATAGGCTACTTGCGACTGTTTTAGTGTAAGCTTATAATTATATGGGCTACTTGCGACTGTTTTAGTGTAAGCTTATAATTATATAGGCTACTTGCGACTGTTTTAGTGTAAGCTTATAATTATATGGGCTACTTGAGACTGTTTTAGTGTAAGCTTATAATTATATAGGCTACTATCAACTGTTTTAGTGTAAGCTTATAATTATATGGCCTACTTGCGACTGTTTTATTGTAAGCTTATAATTATATAGGCTACTATCGACTGTTTTAGTGTAAGCTTATATATTTTTTTTTTTTTTTTTTTTTTTTTTTAAGAGACAATGAACGGAGGAAGGAAAAACACAGATAAAACAAAAAGGTCCATGTGCCTAAAGGCATCCTCCATTCATAAAATGTTTGTAACAACTGGATTTAAACATTTGTTGATTGTAAGTTTGTGGAAAGCAATTCGAGGGAAGTGAATTCCAAAGAGTAGTAGCTCTGGGGATAAATGAATTCTGATAAGCAGAAGTTCTGCATTGTGGAGGAGAAAGTGTAAATTCATGGGCGCTCTCAGCTGCCCTAGTTCTACGGGGAAAGATGTGGAGAGGCGGCACAATTGAAGCAAGTTCCTCGGAACAATTGCTGTGAAAATATCTGTAGAATAATGCAAGGGATGCAACGTTCTTCGTATGGCTAATGTAGGAAGGTCCTGTGTGATTGCAGGGTTATTGATTAATCTAATAGCTTTATTTTGAATTTTGTCCAACTGCCTCAATGCAACCACTCCACTTCCACCCCACAGAGGTGAACAGTAATCCATCTGAGAGCGCACATGACTTTTATATATTACGGCCAACTGCTCGTCAGTGAAGAATTCTCGAACTCTGTACAGGAGTCCCAGTTTTTTAGAGGCATTCTTAGCAATGCTTCTAACATAATGTGTCCAGCTCAAGTTAGTAGTTAATGTTACACCGAGAATGTCAATACTAGGGGAAGTGGGAATATTTACATCATTAAAAAATATATGGGAGTCAGTGAGATTCTGTCGGTTAGAAAATTGAATGTACTTGGTTTTCTGTGCATTAAAGGAAACTAGATTCTCTTGTCCCATTCATTAATTCTAGAAAGGTCCTGGTTCAGAGAAATTGCAGTGTTATTTTTGAATTTATAAGATCGGGTTGGGTGAAAGAATTGGTAAATGTGAAGGAACTGTGGAGTGTTGAGTCATCTGCGTAGGAATGTATTGGATTATGAGTGGTAGATATGAGATCATTGATATGAATGAGGAACAGAGTTGGGGCCAGAACTGATCCCTGGGGAACACCAGCATTTATTGAGTGAAATTGAGAATAAAGGCCATCTACCATTACACGTATTTTTCTGTTATGAAGATAAGAAGAAATTAGTGGAACTAATGATGCAAGGCCGTAGTGTGACATCTTCGACAATAAGGATTGATGCCAGACTCTATCAAATGCCTTTGATATATCCAGTGCTATTGTATGTGTTTCACCATGTTGGTCTGTAGCTTGGTTGATTTGATGCGTAAGAAGGCAAAGAATGTCTGCAGTTGATCGACATCGTCTAAAACCATATTGCCTATCACTGATTAATTATTATTCTCCAGATGCTTAATTATGTGATTATTTAATATAATTTCAAAAACTTTGCCAAGAGTGGAAGTTATAGCTATTGGTCTGTAGTTTGATGGATCTGAAGAGGCACCTTTTTTAGGAACTGGATGGATGTTTGCTTCTTTCCAGGGTACTGGGAAGCATGAGGTATGAGTACACAGACGGAAAAATTTTGCCAATACAGGAGCGAGCACCAAGGAGCAATTCTTAAGTACTATTGGAGGAATTTCATCTGGACCAGGAGCCTTATCTACTGAGAGATTCTGCAAAATAGTTTTGACATGTCTGGTGTGGATCTTAAGTGAGGGAATTTCAGGTGAATTAAAATTAAGTACAGGGACATCTTGATTTATGTCATCTAAGGTTGAGTTGGTGGAGAAAATATCTGCAAGAAGGTTAGCTTTACCTCGTGGGTCACTTACAAGATTGCCAGTCGGAGATTTTAATGGTGGAATGGATGAAGCAGTAGTGAAGTTGGATTTGAATGAGTTAAGAGTAGACCAAAATCTTGTTATCATTTGGATTATTTAGAAGTTTATTTGCCTGCTTATGGAGAAAGTTTGATTTAGTTAAGTTTAATACAGTTTTGGCATGATTTCTGATGTTTCTAAAGTAATTAAAGGCTTCATGTGTTTTTGATCTTGTGTATGCATTGTAGGCTATTGCTTTTTGTTCAGTTACTCTAGCACAATTATGGTCAAACCATTTAGGTGAATTAGATCTTTTACTGTACTTTTGATGAGGAATAAAAGTTTCCATTCCAATTTTTACAAAATCTTGTATGTGGCTCAAGGTGGAGTGTGCATCATTAGAAAAGAAAGAGGTCCAGGGAATATCAATAAAGAAACCTTGAAGACCCTCCCAGTCTGCCCTATCGTAATGCCATTTAGTCACCAAAACAGGTTCAGAGTGGGAAGGTGTGGTAGGTGATAGACAGGTGGCCTGTATCAGACAGTGATCAGAAGATCCAAGTGGGGACCTCACTGTAACATCATAATTTTCTGAATTGGTTGTTAAAAATAAGTCCAGTAGGTGGGAATTATGATTAGGATTATCTGGTACACGGGTGGGTTGGTTGACTACTATAGGCTACTATCGACTGTTTTATTGTAAGCTTATAATTATATAGGCTACTATCGACTGTTTTAGTGTAAGCTTATAATTATATAGGCTACTATCGACTGTTTTAGTGTAAGCTTATAATTATATAGGCTACTATCGACTGTTTTAGTGTAAGCTTATAATTATATAGGCTACTATCGACTGTTTTAGTGTAAGCTTATAATTATATAGGCTACTTGCGACTGTTTTAGTGTAAGCTTATAATTATATAGGCTACTATCGACTGTTTTAGTGTAAGCTTATAATTATATAGGCAACTTGCGACTGTTTTAGTGTAAGCTTATAATTATATAGGCTACTTGCGACTGTTTTAGCGTAAGCTTATAATTATATAGGCTACTTGCGACTGTTTTAGTGTAAGCTTATAATTATATGGGCTACTTACGACTGTTTTAGTGTAAGCTTATAATTATATGGGCTACTTGCGACTGTTTTAGTGTAAGCTTATAATTATATGGGCTACTTGCGACTGTTTTAGTGTAAGCTTATAATTATATGGGCTACTTGCGACTGTTTTAGTGTAAGCTTATAATTATATGGGCTACTTGCGACTGTTTTAGTGTAAGCTTATAATTATATGGGCTACTTGCGACTGTTTTAGTGTAAGCTTATAATTATATGGGCTACTTGCGACTGTTTTAGTGTAAGCTTATAATTATATGGGCTACTTGCGACTGTTTTAGTGTAAGCTTATAATTATATGGGCTACTTGCGACTGTTTTAGTGTAAGCTTATAATTATATGGCCTACTTGCGACTGTTTTAGTGTAAGCTTATAATTATATGGGCTACTTGCGACTGTTTTAGTGTAAGCTTATAATTATATGGGCTACTTGCGACTGTTTTAGTGTAAACTTATAATTATATGGGCTAGTTGCGACTGTTTTAGTGTAAGCTTATAATTATATGGGCTACTTGCGACTCTTTTAGTGTAAACTTATAATTATATGGGCTACTTGCGACTGTTTTAGTGTAAGCTTATAATTATATGGGCTACTTGCGACTGCTTTAGTGTAAGCTTATAATTATATGGGCTACTTGTGACTGTTTTAGTGTAAGCTTATAATTATATAGGCTACTTGCGACTGTTTTTGTGTAAGCTTATAATTATATAGGCTACTTACGACTGTTTTAGTGTAAGCTTATAATTATATGGGCTACTTGCGACTGTTTTAGTGTAAGCGAATAATTATATGGGCTACTTGTGACTGTTTTAGTGTAAGCTTATAATTATATAGGCTACTTGCGACTGTTTTAGTGTAAGCTTATCATTATATGGGCTACTTGCGACTGTTTTAGTGTAAGTTTATAATTATATTGGCTACTTGCGACTGTTTTAGTGTAAGCTTATAATTATATAGGCTACTTGCGACTGTTTTAGTGTAAGCTTATAATTATATGGGCTACTTGCGACTGTTTTAGTGTAAGCTTATAATTATATGGGCTACTTGCGACTGTTTTAGTGTAAGCTTATAATTATATGGGCTACTTGCGACTGTTTTAGTGTAAGCTTATAATTATATGGGCTACTTGCGACTGTTTTAGTGTAAGCTTATAATTATATGGGCTACTTGCGACTGTTTTAAGCTTATAATTATATGGGCTACTTGCGACTGTTTTAGTGTAAGCTTATAATTATATGGGCTACTTGCGACTGTTTTTGTGAAAGCTTATAATTATATGGGCTACTTGCGACTGTTTTAGTGTAAGCTTATAATTATATGGGCTACTTGCGACTGTTTTAGTGTAAGCTTATAATTATATGGGCTACCTGCGACTGTTTTAGTGTAAGCTTATAATTATATGGGCTACTTGCGACTGTTTTAGTTTAAGCTTATAATTATATGGGCTACTTGCGACTGTTTTAGTGTAAGCTTATAATTATATGGGCTTCTTGCGACTGTTTTTGTGTAAGCTTATAATTATATAGGCTACTTGCGACTGTTTTAGTGTAAGCTTATAATTATATGGGCTACTTGCGACTGTTTTAGTGTAAGCTTATATTTATATGGGCTACCTGCGACTGTTTTAGTGTAAGCTTATAATTATATAGGCTACTTGCGACTGTTTTAGTGTAAGCTTATAATTATATGGGCTACTTGCGACTGTTTTAGTGTAAGCTTATAATTATATGGGCTACCTGCGACTGTTTTAGTGTAAGCTTATAATTATATAGGCTACTTGCGACTGTTTTAGTGTATGCTTATAATTATATGGGCTACTTGCGACTGTTTTAGTGTAAGCTTATATTTATATGGGCTACTTGCGACTGTTTTAGTGTAAGCTTATAATTATATGGGCTACTTGCGACTGTTTTAGTGTAAGCTTATAATTATATGGGCTACTTGCGACTGTTTTAGTGTAATCTTATAATTATATGGGCTACTTGCGACTGTTTTAGTGTAAGCTTATAATTATATGGGCTACCTGCGACTGTTTTAGTGTAAGCTTATAATTATATAGGCTACTTGCGACTGTTCTAGTGTAAGCTTATAATTATATGGGCTACTTGCGACTGTTTTAGTGTAAGTTTATAATTATATAGGCTACTTGCGACTGTTTTAGTGTAAGCTTATAATTATATAGGCTACTTGCGACTGTTTTAGTGTAAGCTTATAATTATATGGGCTACTTGCGACTGTTTTAGTGTAAGCTTATAATTATATAGGCTACTTGCGACTGTTTTAGTGTAAGCTTATATTTATATGGGCTACTTGCGACTGTTTTAGTGTAAGCTTATAATTATATTGGCTACTTGCGACTGTTTTAGTGTAAGCTTATAATTACATGGGCTACTTGCGACTGTTTTAGTGTAAGCTTATAATTATATAGGCTACTTGTGATTGTTTTAGTGTAAGCTTATAATTATATGGGCTACCTGCGACTGTTTTAGTGTAAGCTTATAATTATATAGGCTACTTGCGACTGTTTTAGTGTATGCTTATAATTATATGGGCTACTTGCGACTGTTTTTGTGTAAGCTTATAATTATATAGGCTACTTGCGACTGTTTTAGTGTAAGCTTATAATTATATGGGCTACTTGCGACTGTTTTAGTGTAAGCTTATAATTATATGGGCTACTTGCGACTGTTTTAGTGTAAGCTTATAATTATATGGGCTACTTGCGACTGTTTTAGTGTAAACTTATAATTATATGGGCTACTTGTGACTGTTTTAATGTAAGCTTATAATTATATGGGCTACTTGTGACTGTTTTAGTGTAAGCTTATAATTATATGGGCTACTTGCGACTGTTTTAGTGTAAGCTTATAATTATATGGGCTACTTGCGACTGTTTTAGTGTAAGCTTATAATTATATGGGCTACTTGCGACTGTTTTAGTGTAAGCTTATAATTATATGGGCTACTTGCGACTGTTTTAGTGTAAACTTATAATTATATGGGCTACTTGCGACTGTTATAGTGTAAGCTTATAATTATATGGGCTACTTGCGACTGTTTTAGTGTAAACTTATAATTATATGGGCTACTTGTGACTGTTTTAATGTAAGCTTATAATTATATGGGCTACTTGTGACTGTTTTAGTGTAAGCTTATAATTATATGGGCTACTTGCGACTGTTTTAGTGTAAGCTTATAATTATATGGGCTACTTGCGACTGTTTTAGTGTAAGCTTATAATTATATGGGTTACTTGCGACTGTTTTGACTGTTTTAGTGTAAGCTTATAATTATATGGGCTACTTGCGACTGTTTTAGTGTAAGCTTATAATTATATGGGCTACTTGCGACTGTTTTAGTGTAAGCTTATAATTATATGGGTTACTTGCGACTGTTTTAGTGTAAGCTTATAATTATATGGGTTACTTGCGACTGTTTTAGTGTAAGCTTATAATTATATGGGCTACTTGCGACTGTTTTAGTGTAAGCTTATAATTATATGGGCTACTTGTGACTGTTTTAGTGTAAGCTTATAATTATATGGGCTACTTGCGACTGTTTTAGTGTAAGCTTATAATTATATGGGCTACTTGCGACTGTTTTAGTGTAAGCTTATAATTATATGGGCTACTTGCGACTGTTTTAGTGTAAGCTTATAATTATATGGGCTACTTGCGACTGTTTTAGTGTAAGCTTTAATATTATGGGCTACTTGCGACTGTTTTAGTGTAAGCTTATAATTATATGGGCTACTTGCGACTGTTTTAGTGTAAGCTTATAATTATATGGGCTACTTGCGACTGTTTTAGTGTAAGCTTATATTATATGGGCTACTTGCGACCGTTTTAGTGTAGCTTATAATTATATGGGCTACTTGCGACTGTTTTAGTGTAAGCTTATAATTATATGGGCTACTTGCGACTGTTTTAGTGTAAGCTTATAATTATATGGGCTACTTGCGACTGTTTTAGTAGTAAGTTATAATTATATGGCTACTTGCGACTGTTTTAGTGTGCTTATAATTATATGGGCTACTGCGACTGTTTTAGTGTAAGCTTATAATTATGGGCTACTTGCGACTGTTTTAGTGTAAGCTTATAATTATATGGGCTACTTGCGTCTGTTTAAGTGTAAGCATATAAATAATTGGGCTACTTGCGACTGTTTTAGTGTAAGCTTATAATTATATGGGCTACTTGCGACTGTTTTAGTGTAAGCTTATAATTATATGGGCTACTTGCGACTGTTTTAGTGTAAGCTTATAATTATATGGGCTACTTGCGACTGTTTTAGTGTAAGCTTATAATTATATGGGCTACTTGCGACTGTTTTAGTGTAAGCTTATAATTATATGGGTTACTTGCGACTGTTTTAGTGTAAGCTTATATTATATGGGTTACTTGCGACTGTTTTAGTGTAAGCTTATATTATATGCTACTTGCGTTTTAGTGTAAGCTTATAATTATATGGGTTACTTGCGACTGTTTTAGTGTAAGCTTATAATTATATGGGTTGCTTGCGACTGTTTTAGTGTAAGCTTATAATTATATGGGTTACTTGTGACTGTTTTAGTGTAAGCTTATAATTATATGGGTTACTTGCGACTGTTTTAGTGTAAGCTTATAATTATATGGGTTACTTGCGACTGTTTTAGTGTAAGTTTATAATTATATGGGTTACTTGCGACTGTTTTAGTGTAAGCTTATAATTATATGGGTTACTTGCGACTATTTTAGTGTAAGCTTATAATTATATGGGCTACTTGCGACTGTTTTAGTGTAAGCTTATAATTATATGGGCTACTTGCGACTGTTTTAGTGTAAGCTTATAATTATATGGGTTACTTGCGACTGTTTTAGTGTAAGCTTAATTATATGGGCTACTTGCGACTGTTTTAGTGTAAGCTTATAATTATATGGGTTACTTGCGACTGTTTAGTGTAAGCTTATAATTATATGGGTTACTTGCGACTGTTTTAGTGTAAGCTTATAATTATATGGGTTACTTGCGACTATTTTAGTGTAAGCTTATAATTATATGGGCTACTTGCGACTGTTTTAGTGTAAGCTTATAATTATATGGGTTACTTGCGACTGTTTTAGTGTAAGCTTATAATTATATGGGTTACTTGCGACTGTTTTAGTGTAAGCTTATATATACTGTTTAGTGTAAGCTTATAATTATATGGGTTACTTGCGACTGTTTTAGTGTAAGCTTATAATTATATGGGTTACTTGCGACTGTTTTAGTGTAAGCTTATAATTATATGGGTTACTTGCGACTGTTTTAGTGTAAGCTTATAATTATATGGGCTACTTGCGACTGTTTTTCCCGTGATGTTGATAATACTGTTAAGGAGGGATTTTCACTTGAGGGATTTTTTTCTTGACCCCTTTCTCCCTCATGTTTAGCCCCATTGCTTTTGAGATTTTAAGACGTTCGCCCCATTATATTGCGATTTTAAGAACTTTCGCCCAATTTCTGTCAATTTGAAGACCTTTCGTCCCATTTAAGTGTCGATTTTTTCCTGGCGAGCGATAGCGAGCCTGTAATTTAAGAGGAACCGGCCTATGGCCGGGATATTTTTCTTCCGAAAAAAGTAAATTTTTTAAGATTGATAGAGGTCTAGCGAGGAAACTAAAAACGTCCCCTTAACTCCTGTACTGGTGACGTCTTTTCTATATAATTTCAGCTACATTTAGACGATTTTATGAAGCTTAGGAAGGATATATAGTAACTGAAATGATAAATTGAGATAGTCTGAAGCGCCTTAACTACTAAACGTCCTTCCTAAGCTGAATAACATAGTTTAATAGTTGCCAGAATAAAATTAAAAGTATGTCACCGGTACTGAATGGGTTAAGCTATCATATTCTCGCTTTTAATATTCAACAGTAAAAATGCATATACAATTTGTTAAGTTCTGTCTATCTATATTTCTATCTATCTATCTATCTATCTACTCACACCCATTCCCCATGTTTTATATTTTTTATATTTTTGTTTAGTTATTTATTTTTTTTTATTTTTTTTGTTCTGGGTGTGGCCGATTCGAGACAGAGCCCGAACAGGGACAACACAACATAAAACAATAAACACACAACAGCAAAACACATTCACACACATCTAGGTCATCCAGGAGAAAACTCGGAAACCAGTAAGTTAAACAATACAAATAAGCGGGTACCCAACCCCGAAAAGGGTTGAAATAGGGGAGCTATCCCCCCGCCAAAGGCGGCTTTCTAGGGTCTTTCCTAGCTGATGCTGAGAGGATTGGGTTCTAGTCATGTCGTGATGGGCTGGTCTATCAGAGTGAGAACTGAGCGATCTCTGCCATACCCATAGCTTACTCTGACTGTTCCTTTTACTTATATATTTTCTAGATCTCGAGTGACGGCGTCTCTTCCGTGGATTGACCTCCCAATCTACCAAGATTGGAAGCCAAAGCGTCACATTTTTCCCTTGCCCCTCAACTTTCTCTTCATAATTGCTGAGGGGCACAGGGCCCTGGGTGGGGCTTTGGTTTCCCGGGCGTTTCCGCACCCTCTTCAGCTCCCCGCCATGGAGTGGCTTCGGTCACCCAGGCTTTGTGGTCGGCAGGGAGGGTTCTGTGGGGGCGCTCGGTTATGGCCTTGGCCTTGCTCGGGGCCTTGGGGCTGTTCGGCCAGGCAGCTTGGGGAACAACAACAACAACAAAAACAATACATAAAGACTTGCAAACTCTGTCATGTGTGGTTGTCAGGAATCATTATTTTGGTAGACTTTCCAAAAACAATATGAAATACGGGACGATACAGAGGCAGCGCATGAAATATATTTGATATACGGTACACCTGTGCATATATGTAATTCCACTCACAGGTAATATAGTTGTCTAGTTATTGACCCTGTATTATTGAAAGCAACTCAATAACGTATGGCCTTCCCTCTATTGTATTAAAGTTATTTATTTATTTTTTAGTTTCATCCCTTTACCTCCATCATGCTTAGAAAAACACCCCCTAGACCCCTTTTCAAGATAAATTTGTAATTTTTTTCGGTAGTAAAATGTTCCGGCCGAAGGCCGTTTCCTCTTAATATTACAGGCTCGCTGTCGCTCGCCAGGAAAAAATTGACACGAAAGGTCTTAATATTGACAAAGAAATGAGGCGAAAGGTCTTCACTAAATATGGGTATTCCTGTTAATTAACCCTTCCTGTAGCAGCGACATGTTATATTTCACTCAGGCACATACCTCCCCCCCCCCCGCCCTTTTTTATTTAAGCGGGGGGGGGGGGGGGGGCGACTCGAGACAGAGCCCGAAAAGGGACAACAACGGGATATGTGGTAGTTACAAGGATTAATTGATAGTGTCTGCAACCTTTTAATAGCTAGACGTCCTTCCTAATCACAACTTTCACTAACAATCTGTACCGGCACTGTTCTTTTAACTAATCACAACGTTCACTAACAATCTGTACCGGCACTGTTCTTTTAACTAATCACAACGTTCACTAACAATCTGTACCGGCACTGTTCTTTCACTAACAATCTGTACCGGCACTGTTCTTTTAACTAATCACAACTTTCACTAACAATCTGTACCGGCACTGTTCTTTCACTAACAATCTGTACCGGCACTGTTCTTTTAACTCGATTTTGGCTTCTATTAGACGATTTTGTTCAGTGTAAAAAGGGCCTCCAGCAACGAACAGGCTTCCAACTATCTCCCTTAGCCTTTTTTTTTACTACCACAGATCTTTCTTAAGCTGCACAAAATCGTCTAAATATAGCCAGAATAAAATAAAAAATACGTCGCCGGTACAGAAGGGGTTAAGCTGCGAGTCCTAGATCACGGTTATTTATATATTTTAAAGGGAGGTGGTTGACTTTTCTGATCCCCCTTCTCCCTCATGTTTAGCCCCATTAGTTTTCAGCATTTAAGACGTTCTTTCCATTAGTTTGGCTATTTTATAACCTTTCACCCCATGTCTTTGTCAATATTAAGACCTTTCGTGCAATTTAGGTATACAAAAAATCCTGGCGAGCGATAGCGAGCCTGATATTTTAGGAGGAATCGGCCTTCGGCCGGGACATTTTTCTACCGAAAAATCTACAAATTTATCTAGGGGATGTTTATTTATGCTTAATAGAGGTCTAGGGAGGAAACTAAACAATAAATTTATAGCTTGGATACACTTTATAGCATATATGGTTATTAATTAGGTAAGGAAGTGGTAATTCCTGTTAATTAAGGCCGGTGCAGGTAGTCCTAGATCACGATTTTGCCTTAACCCCTTCTGTACCGCAACGTTTATTTAACTATATTCTAGCTTAATTTAGACAGATTTATTCAGTTTCAAAAGGGCCTCCAGCAATTAACAAGCTTCGAACTATCTCACTTGATCCTTTTGTCTACCACAGATCCTTCTTAAACTGCACAACATCCTCTAATTATAGCTAGAATAAAAGTAAAAAGACGTCGCCGGTACAGAGGAGGTTAATTAGCCTTAGGGGGATAGAGCGGTAGTACTGAGCTCTATATCCCGGCGGTTTCATTTAGTTATCCCTTTATTTTATTTTATTTTAATCTGCACGAAAAGTTTTGACATGGATACAGAAATGGGACGAGAGGTCTTAATATATGCGTGTTAAAATCGACAAACTAATAGGGCGAACATCATACATTTCAAAACATTGGGGCTAAGCATGAAGGAGAAGGGGGTTCACAAACGCCACTACTTCCCCTTTAAAGCCGCTGTTACACGAGCGATTTTTCCGTCAATTTTCCATGAGCAAGTTTTTTCTAGCTATATTTCGGGACTGTTTTGCACTGATATCGGTAACTAGACTGAAAGTAGAGTATGATAGGCGGTCGAATTCTGATAAAGTGTAATTTTTGATGCTGCCAGACCATGCCCGTAACAATTGCTCGAAAAACGGCTCGTGTGACTCCGGCTTAAAATACTGGAATTCTCTTTACGTTAGTTGTAGGTAGCACTGAAAGAGCGCGTAGGTGCAAGACAATTATAATCCCTGGAGACATAGTTGTAGATGTGTGGAATAGACAATTATAATCCCTGGAGACATAGTTGTAGATGTGTGGAATAGACAATTATAATCCCTGGAGACATAGTTGTAGATGTGTGGAATAGACAATTATAATCCCTGGAGACATAGTTGTAGATGTGGAATAGACAATTATAATCCCTGGAGACATAGTTGTAGATGTGTGGAATAGACAATTATATTCCCTGGAGACATAGTTGTAGATGTGTGGAATAGACAATTATAATCCCTGGAGACATAGTTGTAGATGTGTGGAATAGATTGCCTATACTCGGTTTCATTTCATTTGACGGTAAATTGGATATCTTGGATACTGATTTCTCGGTACCTAATGGAACAATATGAAACTACTATATCTCTGCATCCTATCAAGACCAATTTTATATAATTAGCACCATATTTCACTACAAAATCTTCAAAATAACTGATGTCTTGATGGGAACTTTGCAATTTACCGTCAGTTGAAAATATACTGAGTATAGTGCAGTGAGTAGCTCAGGAACCGTAGGAAATTTCCAAGCGCTAGCTGGATACTCATGTGAATTATATGAGTTGGGTATGAATGGGATCTGCCTCGTATGGGCCGGTTGGCCTTATGCAGATGTCCGATTTCTTATGTTCTCAATATGCTAGTATGAAAATAGGATAATATTTTTTCTAAACCGTCTTCTCCCTCATGTTTAAAAATAGATTAATTGATGGGAAGGTTGGAGAAAGGATAGAGCTGGAAGGAAGGAAAGGCTGGGGTTAAGGGGAGATGGGTCATTATTCTGGACACCCTTCTCCCTCATGTTTCGCCCCTTTAATTTTCAGATTTTAAGACGTTCGGCCCTTTACTTTGGCGATCTTAAGATCTTTCACTCCATTTCGTTGTTAATATTAAGACCTTTCGTACAGTTTAGATGCCGATTTTTTCTGGCAAGCGATACCGAGCCTGTAATATAGTGGTAATCGGCCTTTGGCCGGATTTTGTTTCTATTGAAAAATTTACAAATTTATCTTGAAGGGGGTATGGGGGTGTTTTTTTAAGTTTGATGGAGGTCTAGGGAGGAAACTGAAAAAAATGCTAAAGTATATAATTATCAAGGAGGAAATAAAGACTTCCATCCCCCCCTTCAGTAAGATGATGGCTGGATAATGGTAGGGTTGGTGGTTGTATAACTTACGGTGAGGTGATAGACTTCCATCCCCCCTTCAGTAAGATGATGGCTGGATAATGGTAGGGTTGGTGGTTGTATAATGGTAGGGTTGGTGGTTGTATAACTTACGGTGAGGTGATAGACTTCCATCCCCCCTTCAGTAAGATGATGGCTAGATAATGGTAGGGTTGGTGGTTGTATAGCCTACAGTGAGGTGATAGACTTCCATCCCCCCTTCAGTAAGATGATGGCTGGATAATGGTAGGGTTGGTGGTTGTATAACCTACAGTGAGGTGATAGATAGACATGATCGATGTATTTATCAAAGGGGACACACACCTTTATCATGCTTAAAAAAAAACACTGGCCTAAGAACCTCCTTCAAGCTAGATTTATTAATGTTTCGATAGAAAAATGTGTCTTAAAATACAGGTTCGCTATCGCTCGCCAGGAAAAAAATTACACCTAAATGACTGGAAAAGTCTTGATATTGACTAAGAAATGGGTCGAACGGTCTTAAAGTCGCCAAACTAATGGGCTAAATGTCTTAAAATCTGAAAACTAATAGGGGCTAAAGATGAGGGAGAAGGGGGTCAAGAGGAAGGTTTGAGAGAGAGGAAAGAGCTGGGATGAAGGAAAGGTTGGGGTTAAAGGTAGATGATAGCTTGATAATGGTGAGGGTTGGTGATTGTATAATATTATACTGTAGTGAGGTGATAGATCGATCGATGTATTCTCTCGCTCTCTCTCTCTCCACACACACACACACAAATATATTTAAAAACACTCGCACAAAACCCTAATTCAAGATAAATTTGTAAATTTTTCGATAGAAAAATGTCTCTGCCGAAGGCCGATTCCTCTTAAAATACAGGCTCGCTATCGCTCGCCAGGTAAACATTGACACCTAAATGACACGAAAAGTCTTAATATTGACTAAGAAATGGGTGGAGAGGTTTGAAAATCGCCAAACTAACGGAACGAACATCGAAAAATCTCAAAACTAATGGGGCTAAACATGAGGGAGAAGGGGACTAGAAAAACAACCCATCTCCCCTTAAGTTAGATGAAGGTTGGATAATGGTAGGGGTTGGTGATTGGATATAGGTGTGATAGACAAGACAACATAAGTTCTGTTCCTCTCAGTGATGTTATACGAGGAATTATAATGCCCATGGCTGAATTACGTGTAGTTTCTTATACAGTGGTGATTATTCAACTCGTAATTAACAAACCACACTCGCAATTCAGTCATACTATTTTACTTTCATACTTAACCCTTTCACGCATATGACGCGATTTTGAGCTTATTGGGGATACTTTAAAGCCTTTGTTGCCATCAGGGGTATTTAGAAACCTTTAGTTTAGTTACTTCAACCTCTGCAGTTGTCTTTGAGTTAGCTGTGGGCAGAAAACTAATTTTGGAGAGGTAATTGTAAGAGTGAGAGAACTCTATTTCTTATTGCTAATCTGGCAACTCTGCGTCATAAATGCGTGAAAGGGTTAAGATCATGGTGAGGAACAGAACTTATGTGGCCAACTGTACTGTACACTCTGATACCATAGTCTCTAGCCCACCCCTAAGAATTCCTGGACCCCCTATGTTTTTCTTTATGCAATTATAACTATCTGAATTGATTTTTGGATAGAACTTGCTTTTCAATAATTTCATATTTTCACCAACCCACCAAGTACCTCACAAATTAATCTAACTAATGAAATCAATGAAACTAATGAATAAATGTGGTACTCCCAGGATTCGAACCTAGGATACTCACACCGAAATTCTGCGCACTTAATCATTACGCTATCAAGACAGTTAATAAATAATATAAATATATTTTTGTAGTTGATTGATAGAATAATATATTCATAAACTCGTTTCCAGAGATATAGTTTCATAATTAGAAATAAGTGAAATCTACGAATTTGTTTGATTGGGCTACATACTATGGTATCTGGTTGTACTTGGGTGAGGGGGCACACGCTGGGATAGTGGTTATAGTCCCACTCTTATTCTGTCCAGCTCTCCAACCCAAGAGTTAGCTAATTTCCCCAGTATTTCTTCTACTCAACACGTTAGTGAACTCTGGAACTCTCGACCTCAATCGATCTTTCCTTCATCCTATGACTTAGACTGCTTTAAAATTCGTGTATCCAGGCATTTTGACTCCAACTTCCCTTGAATTTGGCTCTCTATCACTCTTTTGGTTTTGAGGGGGACACTTGTTACAGGCAGCTTTGCCTTTTATCTCCTTCATACACATAGGACAAAAAGTACACTGAACAATCATGTTTCCCTCCACACTCTACGCTACAGTTGGATTAGCACATTTACATATTAGTGACACACACACACACACACACACATACAGCGAGAGAGAGAGAGAGATTCAAACACACTTTCTCTCTCTGTCTCTCTCTCTCTATATATATATATATATATATATTTATATATATATATATATATATATATATATATATATATATATATATATATATATATATATATATATATATATATATATAAATATATTATAGGTTTGATTCCCGGAGGGAAGTAAAGAAAACCTAATATTTAGTAGGGCCCCGTAATCATTGACGATATGCCTATTAGTATAATAGTCTCCCATCAAACACCGCGGTCGCTAGTTTGAATCTACCGCGCGGGAGGACAGGAATACTAACCTCATACGTGCAACGCATATTCTCTTATGGAATCGTCTTTATGATTGGGTACTCACTACGAAAAAACTTTGTAAAAAATAAAAAATAAAATTTAACTTACTATTTGCTATACTCAAGCTCTCCCATGCGTGGATTTCTTGCGTGTGGATTCCTGACGCTGGCCCTCTAGCGGCCATACCTCCTTCACTGACATATCAAGATACAACTCAGAAATCAAGCGAATGGGAAGGGGATGGCAGGGAGGGCACTAACATAGTCAATGATTACGGGGCCCTACTAAATATTAGGTTTTCTTTACTTCCCTCCAGGAATCAAACCTATAATTTAATAGTGGCCCCTCCATCATTGATGATATGCCTGATATCTAAGACTCGAGGGGGACATTTGTGACAATATCAAAACCACCAACCTAAATACCATAGGTAACAGAGAATCCGTATAACATTATAAGTTTTTTATTGTGTAGCCTACATACAATATAAAAATATAAAAAGAAGGTAAGCAGTGCGTTACTTCAAAGAAGATCTGCTTGGACATGACTGGACTTTCACTTGAGATCTATTGCATGTTTAGTGAGAACATTCTTGTACTCTCATAACGAGAACCTTAATCCTTTGGATCATGTTCTGGCCTTAAAATTATTTGTACAATAAAATCTGTTTGTACATTCTGTTAATACTACATAGATGCAACTATGATAGATTTCTTAAAATAAAATAAAATTTGATTAAACTGTATAACCAGTTCTATTCATATCACAGCTCGTGATTTATCACAACCTCCGGCAGAAGGGTTCTAGTGGGTCTTAGGGCTATTTTGCACATCCCCCCCCCCCCCCTTTTGTTTTGCCTGAAGAATAAACTTAGCACATGGACTACTAGACCCATTGCCGTAATGCTACAGGTCCCCTTTGGCTTGTCCAGAGCGACCGACAGGTATCGCGTAAGGAATGTTTGATTAGAAGCCCACAACCGAGTGTCGGCTATGTCGTTAATGGAAATTTTTGCATAAATCTGAGGGAGACGGCCCACTTTCTAATATCGTGGGCTCTGCCTACTACACCGGGATTACTTTCCTTAATTACGTCTACGAGTGAAGAAGCCAATTTCCTTCTCGTAACGCGAGTGCCTGTCTGGTTAACCCATAGGAAGCCTGGTTGTAGAGGTTTACTGAGAATTCTGAGAAAACTTTGATCACAATGTTCGTTTTTGGCAATAAATGTGGGAGACGGCGCGATTTGCACATGTTCGTGCAGTCTCCCAAACCTGAGACAATTTGGCTCGTTGCTCATCGCCGCCAGCTCTGAAACCCTGTTACCTGTCGCCAAAGCCATAAGGAACACAGCCTTTTTTAATACTGACTCAAAATCTGGCGCATGGTTAAACTTGCGCGACTGAAGTAATGATAACGCTTTGTCCAGCGACCAGGTAGGCATGAGCTGACATGGTGGTGGGCGTAGTTTGAAACATGCCCTCATGATCCCCTTTTCCTCCGCCTGCGGTATGGATAGACCAGTTAGGTCGTAAAAGGGGTTTCTAATGGCAGATAAGTGATTCTTTAATGTAACAACTGAGAACGCTTCTGTTCAAACAAATAATCTAAGTATTTAAAAATTAAAGCTACTGAAGCATCAGATTGCGCTGTTTCTACTATCCAGGTTGTGAAAGTTTTCCAATGTGATTGGTATTGTCTCCTGGTGGACAGAATACATTGATTCAGAAATGTACTAGTGATACTTTCCCCATACTGAGTTAGCCATTTGGCATTGTAAATTTCCATAAGGCAAAAGTTAGCGAGGTCTGAAGGTTGCCAATTGTCTCCAAGTGAAAGGCAGAGACCGGGAGTGACACCGGGTTCCTGCACCGCATTTGCAATTGGTGGTACCACACTTGAGCCGGCCACATTGGCGCGATCATTGAGACTATGCCCCGGTAACCCTGTAGTTTGTGAACTACTTGACACATGAGTGAAGCGTCTGGAGGAAGAAAAAGATAGATTGAATTCCACCTGTTCCAGTCCTCTAGTAAAGCGTCGGGACCCCCCGCTGGAGTTATTGCCCGGCGGGTCAGATAGAGAGGTAGTCTGTGATTTCCCTCGGACGCAAAGAGATCCACTTGTGGACGGTATGGCTCTGCAATCATCTTGTCGAAGACGGTTTGGTTGAGAGCCCATTCTACTAGGGTGCTCTGTCTCCGAAACAGGGCGTCTGCCCAGATGTTCGCTATCCCCGGGAGGTAAGAAGCGTGTAGATGAATGCTCAGCGATTCGGCCAGAGCAAAAATCTGTTCTGATAACCTCATCAACTCTCGAGACCTCGTTGACCCTTGCTTCTGAATGCAGTGAACTGCAATCAAGTTGTCCATTCGAAATGCAATTGACTTCCCCTGCAAGGAAGAGCCGTGAGCTTGAAGGAAAAATAATGGGACTAGAAGCTCTTGTTTGTTGATGTGAAAAGTTAAGTCTTGGGGCCAAAGACCCTGATCTTGGTGACCTAGGTTGGATTGATAACCCCAGCCTATTACCCCTGAAGCGCGTGTGTCTACCCCTACCGTAGGTGGAGGAGAAACCCATGTCATGATAGAGTGCAATGTTTTGGTTTTTGCCCAGACCGACAGCAAGTTGTGAATTAACCGCGGAATCGGCCATAGTTTTCCCACCGGCAATAGTGGGAACAATTTGTTGCCCCTTCCATGATTAATCTCTTTACTTTCAACCGGCCCAACTTCACAGTTAATTGGATCCAGTTGAGTGAACCGACCAGTGACTCTCACGTTTTCCTTGTCGTATTCAGACTGTGACAAAAACGAAACAGTTTCCTGCAAAATCTGTTGCGGTTGGCCACACTCTGAGTAAGAGTCAGATTGGCAGTGTCCCAGACCAGTCCTATCCACTGAATTTCTCTTGTGGGAACAAGAAGAGTTCAAGTTGACCTTGAATCCTAGATTGTAGTAGTAGGGGTACGCAGCCCCGCCCAGGGAAGTACTACCGCCAAGGTTTCGGGAGACTCAGGGAATAGCCTGAATTCCATTTTCTCTCCCAGGCCTTTGTAGCTGGATACATATCTTTCTGCCTCAAACATCAGGGGTATCAGGAAAACCCTCTTTATATAACATACACATCCAACTTCACGACATTGCCCTACATCGCTATCCTCTATCCATAAAACACTACTCTTCCCACTACATATCAGACGTGTAACACCATACATATTTACCTAATAAATCATGGCAGTACAATTGTTAAGAGCAAACCTGGCGGTCCCTCGGATACCCACCCCCGTCAGGGTTGGGTCATCGACACAGGGCCCTCCCGGTCGTCATCATGCGACTGTGTCAAGAGCATTGCAACGTCCCAAAGCTGCTATTCAGTGCAGCTTTTTCTTTAGCAATATAAGGGGACTTCACTCTAACATCAATTCTGTACACCAATTTCTTCAAGCAGAATCCCCTACTCTCCTTTTTTTGACAGAGACTCTAGTAACATCCACATCTGACACATCTAGATTTAATTTTCCAGGTTACCAACTGCTCCAAAATTTCAGACCTAAAGGTGGTGTATGTTGCTTCGAAAAATCTGAAATTGCCCTGTACTGGTGGAGGTTATTAGTTTCAATTGTCCCTATTTTGATTATTCTACGGTATATACAAATTAATTTCTTCTGGTAAATTTAAATACATATGTTGCATCTACCGTTCCCCAAATACTCCTCCAGAGCAAAGTCTTTTTGATTCTCTGTCCTCACAACTCAGTGTCCTCAACTTAAATGGTTCTTCTGAAATCACTGTGTTGGGTGATTTTAATGTCCATAATGTTGAATGGCTCACTCATTCAGCCAGGTCTGATGATGCTGGTCTTGAATGTGAGCTATTTGCAGACTCATTCAACTAGTCAACCAACCCACCCGTGTACCAGATAATCCTAATCATAATTACCACCTACTGGACTTATTTTTAACAACCAATTCAGAAAATTATGATGTTAAAGTGAGGTCCCCGCTTGGATCTTCTGATCACTGTCTGTTACAGGCCACCTGTGTATCACCTACCACACCTTCCCACTCTGAACCTGTTTTGGTGACTAAATGGCATTACGATAGGGCAGACTGGGAGGGTCTTCAAGATTTCTTTATTGATATTCCCTGGACCTCTTTCTTTTCTAATGATGCACACTCCACCTTGAGCCACATACAAGATTTTATAAAAATTGGAATGGAAACTTTTATTCCTCATCAAAAGTACAGTAAAAGATCTAATTCACCTAAATGGTTCGACCATAATTGTGCTAGAGTAACTGAACAAAAAGCAATAGCCTACAATGCATACACAAGATCAAAAACACATGAAGCCTTTAATTACTTTAGAAACATCAGAAATCATGCCAAAACTGTATTAAATCTAACTTAATCAAACTTTCTCCACAAGCAGGCAAATAAACTTCTAAATAATCCAAATGATAACAAAATATTTTGGTCTACTCTTAACTCATTCAAATCCAACTTCACTACTGCTTCATCCATTCCACCATTAAAATCTCCGACTAGCAATCTTGTAAGTGATCCACGAGGTAAAGCTAACCTTCTTGCGGATATTTTTTCCACCAAGTCAACCTTAGATGAAATAAATCAAGATATCCCTGTACTTAATTTTAATTCGCCTGAAATTCCCTCACTTAAGATCCACACCAGACATGTCAAAACTATTTTGCAGAATCTCTCAGTAGATAAGGCTCCTGGTCCAGATGAAATTCCTCCAATAGTACTTAAGAATTACTCCTTGGTGCTCGCTCCTGTATTGGCAAAATTGTTCCGTCTGTGTACTCATACCTCATGCTTCCCAGTATCCTGGAAAGAAGCAAACATCCATCCAGTTCCTAAACAAGATGCCTCTTCAGATCCATCAAACTACAGACCAATAGCTATAACTTCCACTCTTGGTAAAGTCTTTGAAATTATATTAAATAATCACATAATTAAGCATCTTGAGAATAATAAATTAATCAGTGATAGGCAATATGGTTTTAGACGATGTCGATCAACTGCAGACATTCTTTGCCTTCTTACGCATCAAATCAACCAAGCTACAGACCAACATGGTGAAACACATACAATAGTACTGGATATATCAAAGGCATTTGATAGAGTCTGGCATCAATCCTTATTGTCGAAGATGTCACACTACGGCCTTGCATCATTAGTTCCACTAATTTCTTCTTATCTTCATAACAGAAAAATATGTGTAATGGTAGATGGCCTTTATTCTCAATTTCACTCAATAAATGCTGGTATTCCCCAGGGATCAGTTTTGGCCCCAACTCTGTTCCTCATTCATATCAATGATCTCATATCTACCACTCATAATCCAATACATTCCTATGCAGATGACTCAACACTCCACAGTTCCTTCACATTTACCAATTCTTTCACCCAACCCGATCTTATAAATTAAAAAATAAACACTGCAATTTCTCTGAACCAGGACCTTTCTAGAATTAATGAATGGGGACAAAAGAGTCTAGTTTCCTTTAATGCACTGAAAACCAAGTACATTCAATTTTCTAATCGACAGAATCTCACTGACTCCCATATATTTGTTAATGATGTAAATATTCCCACTTCCCCTAGTATTGACATTCTCGGTGTAACATTAACTACTAACTTGAGCTGGACACATTATGTTAGAAGCATTGCTAAGAATGCCTCTAAAAAACTGGGACTCCTGTACAGAGTTCGAGAATTCTTCACTGACGAGCAGTTGGCCGTAATATATAAAAGTCATGTGCGTTCTCAGATGGATTACTGTTCACCTCTGTGGAGTGGAAGTGGAGTGGTTGCATTGAGGCAGTTGGACAAAATTCAAAATAAAGCTATTAGATTAATCAATAACCCTGCAATCACACAGGACCTTCCTACATTATCCATACGAAAGAAACATTGCATCCATTATTCTACAGATATTTTCACAGCAATTGTTCCGAAGAACTTGCTTCAATTGTGCCGCCTCTCCACATCTTTCCCCGTAGAACTAGGGCAGCTGAGAGCGCCCATGAATTTACACTTTCTCCTCCACAATGCAGAACTTCTGCTTATCAAAATTCATTTATCCCCAGAACTACTACTCTTTGGAATTCACTTCCCTCGAGTTGCTTTCCACAAACTTACAATCTACAACAGTTTAAATCCAGTTGTTACAATTTTTTTTTATTAATGGAGGATGCCTTTAGGCACATGGACCTTTTTGTTTAATCTGTGTTTTTCCTTCCTCCGTTCATTGTCTCTTACAAAAAAAAAAAAAAAAAAAAAGAGTTTGTATATGATGTAATATTTGATTGACATGGAGATGACATAACTCCTCTGACTCCGCCACTACTAGCCAGTCATCTAGATACCACAACACCTTGATACCCTGGGCTAGCAAGGGCATGAGGGCCTGCCGGACTAATTTTGTAAAAATTCTCGGTGCCAGGTTCAAACTGAAAGGCATTCTCTGAAAGACATAAGTCTCTTGCCTGATCCTCAAGGCGAGACATTTTTGGAACCGTTTGTTTATGGGGACATGCCAATAGGCATCTTTCAGGTCTAATGAGCACATCCAGCCTTGCGGCGGGAGTGAGAGCCTGATTTGATTCACTGTAAGCATCCTGAAGGGTGAATTGTGAATATATGTGTTCAGACGCGAGAGATCGACTACTGGTCGCATCTGCACACTGTCCCTCTTTGGCACTAGAAAGAGTCTGGAGGTGAAAACAGGGCAAGTTGGATCTACCTGGACAATGATTTGCTTGTTGATCATTTCCTGGACAAGTGACTCCACCTCTAAAGAAACATTGTAGAATTCTAGAGTTTGACGTAGATGAGGTCGCCGGAGCCACCTCCAGGTTATGCCTTTGCTTATCACTGTCCTGGCCCACGTCCACCGGGGCCAAGCCTTGCGACATGCTCGGAACGACCCAGTTTCTGTACTGGGTCTGTCCGGTAGGACAACTCTCTAATCCAACTCGCCTGCGGTAGGCCCCGGGAGAGAGAGAGTGTAACTGACTAGTTTTTTGGTGGTGGCGGCGGAGTGGGGTTAGACGGCTGGCTAGATTTGCAGGCGTCTGTCCTTGAGTAGGCTTTTGGTGTGACTTACCTCTATAGCCTGAATGTTTCCCCTGCCTAGGTTTGTGCTGAGTACCTCCCTGCTGCTGAGGAGGCCTTGGGTTTCGAAAGGACTGTTTAGTTTGAGTAGTTTGGGGTTTCCGCCGCTCTTAGGTTTCGAGTAAGGTTTCTTAAAGGTCTCTTTCTTTGGCTGGGAGGTACTCTGCTTCCACACATCTACCAAATTGAAGACAATACTCAATGTTTCTAGAGGGAGAAGGGGTGCAGTTAATACCGGGGAAAGAGTTACTCGGCGGGCTATGTCCTCCGGCAACTTCTTTACCAAGTACACCCTCAAATCCTGTCTTGCTCTAACCGCCTAAATGATAGCTATTCTGATATCACCCAAAGATTGAATATAATTTTGCAACAGGAGCCTACGTGACAAGTCCGTGGCTTTCCTTACATGTTGGTCTGATATGGATATTATAGTTCTCGTGAGTGACTGGGCAACCTGGCGACTGACGAGGTATTGAGAGAACAGTCTATAAGCTTTATTACGTAGCTTAAAGTCTCTGTCTAAGTGAGCCGGAGGGGGTGTGGAAAAGGATTCGTGCAGGTCATAAAGTGATAGTTTGGGATGTTACGATCCAGGTTCTCAAAGACACAGGGCTCTTCAACATTGGACTAGATAATGGCAAAAAGCAACAACGGTAACACTAGATCCAACCCCTGCCTTAAACACTGGAAAACAAAACACCATTACCGCCCTGAGTCGTGCCTGGACAACGAGGTATCCTATGACTCGGTAACTGGTGCACACACACTAGGCTGACGCTCAATGAAACAGCCTATTCTCAAACAGTAAAAGATTACTCGATTATATTACACAAAGAAAAGATAGTTAACGTGATTAATTAACGTTACGGTAGATACTCAAATAACTGGCACTCCTATATTAAAGAAAGTGCAATGCTAGTCCTGCAATATCAACTGGAAACTTCTGAAATAAGTCTGATGCTGGGAAGATGTTCGTAAAGAATCTTGAACAATTATAATGCAGAATACGGGTCACAATAAATGCTAGGACATATAGTAATAATAGGCAGGCGAATAATAAAGACTGCGCAGAGGTAGTAATGCTCGACAACTAAAGAAATGCTTCGTGACACAACGCAACAGCCTACTCGGGTTGTGCAACTCAACAACAACCTCGTCTCAAAAGTGCAGTGAATAATAATGCTGCATACATATAATAATGGGGCTTATCTCTAACCAGTGTCTGCTCAGTTAATAAAGTCTAGCTGGGGTATCAAGACTGGGCAACAATGGGCGAGCATGCGGCTCGTAGCCTAACGTTGTCCGAGGGTGGTATAATGAAGATTACGTTATATGACGGGGATGCTCTCTTGATAAATCTAGGTCTCTAGTACCTAGCTCTATCCTGGCGATCCCTCAGAAGTCAACACAAAGAGGCAGCACTATGTTGTGAGGGATAGGCTATGGCCCTCTCACACCACAGCACTGTGCTCGCAAAGTAAACCAACCCGAAGACAACTTAGGCTCCCACAGTACCTGTCGATGTCGTGCAGAGCTTAGCTAACACTGCACACATCGGAGACAACGACACAGTAACCTTACCGCTAGTCTAGCTTTAGATAACCAAGAAGAATCACTCAACACCTTGCAAGGGAGACATATACCGGTCTACAACCTTCCCGAGAGAGGACACATACGGAAAAGTCCGTTCTCTCTAAACCTCAATAAAGCATAATACCTCCTTAACCTAATACATGGAAATATCTGAGAGCTTCGCGTACAATACGACTGGTCGACGGTGAACGTCTATGCTGAAACCAGAAGGGATGTTGAGTTTAATAAAGATTAGAGAATGAGAAAGGAGAAGTCGAGAGAGAGAGATAGTATGCAAAGTAGCGAGTATGGGGGACAGAATTGCAAAGGATGTAGGTGATATGCGTGTCAGGCAAGCTCTGAGCTGGTAAAAAACACGAGGCAGCGACGGGAAGGGACTAGTTGACCACCCGACCGCCAACGCCGTCAGCGCCCAAGCGAGCCGTGTCATAGCTCACCACGCTGCTGGGTGTACTCCTTCACACTCTCTCGCTCGCCTCCCACACAAGCAACATTTATATTATAGCGAATATAAAATATAAGGCGCGGCCACAGACCAAAACAAACACCACTTCTAGACTGTCTGTGGCAACACGACACTAATGAAATAAAGCAGATCATTCTAGGACAACTGTAGCCTATCCCCCCATCCTGGCGAGCGCTAACGAGCTGCAATGCCCCACGCAACCATTCTGCTAACGCCGGGAGGCGTCACCCCCCCCCCCCCAAGATATGGGACACTCAACCATGAGCCCATATCTGAACAGGCAGAATGTCGCTAAAATCTGCCACTCCTAACCACTCCGCCACTCATGGAATGCAAGCTCAGTCTCCTCAAAAAAAAAATACAACATTTTTATATAAACAAAATCTTATCACCCTTCCCAAATATAATACATTAATTCATAACATTGTGCTCCCAGAGCGAGCTTTAAGAAGCACAGCCTACTGAGGGAAAATCATCTGCACTCAGTACTCAGCTACAATATTATCTTAAATTTAATTATTAAAAAGAGAGAGTTTTTATTAAATTTTTCATATTTTATTTTAATGTTGTTTTTGACGGCTACTATAGATGTAGCCTAATTTTCTTCTAATCAAAGCCAACAACTCCTGCCCTGCGACCCTACGCTGATGCTACACACGCGAGCCAACAAGCACCAGCGCAAAAATACACCGCGAGCCAAGACAGGAGGCTATATCAACATACTGTGGTAGCCTACCCCGGATCCTCCACCCGCGACAGACAGTCCGCAATCACATTCTCACAACCGGCAATATGGCGAATGTCTAAGTTGTACTCTTGCAACATGAGCGACCATCTGGTCAGCCTCATATTCCGGTTGTGGAATTGATTGAGGAATTTAAGCGGGTGGTGGTCGGTATACACTACCACGACTGGCCCATATGCAGGAACATAGACCTCAAAGTGTCTGAGCGCTAACACGATTGCCAGCAGTTCCTTTTCAACAACCGAATAGTTTTTCTGTGCTGAATTAAATTTCTTTGAAAAGAAACTGACTGGATGCTCAAGACCTTCCTCGTCTATCTGCAAAAGTACGGCACCAGCCCCTACTCCGCTGGCATCAGTCGCCAACTGAAATGGTTGTTCAAAGTCCGGGGCCCTGAGGATAGGGTGAGTGCATAAAAGGTGTTTAACTATTCGAAACGCCTGCTCACACTCAGGTGCCCAGCGGAACTTTTTATCTTTAGCTAGTAGATCTGTCAAAGGAGCTAACACAGTAGAATAGCCTCTTATAAAGCGGCGGTAATACCCAATCATGCCCAAAAATCTCATGATCTGCAGCTTGGTGGTCGGCCTGGGGAACAAGTCGATAGCCTGTATCTTCTGTTGGGGCGGGCTCACCTGCCCTAACCCAACCACAAACCCCAGATACTGCACCGTGGCTTGCACAAAGTCACACTTGCCCAGATTAACCACCAAGCCTGCTTTACTAAGTTGACTAAATAAGGCTTCTATGTGCTCACAGTGACTTTGGAAATCGTTGTCATAAATGATCACGTCATCAAGGTAGACAGTACAGTTTGGGATGTCTGCTACGATGTCGTTCATTAAGCTCTGGAAACTGGCCGGTGCATTTTTCAGACCATATGGCATCACGTTGCAACGGTAAGTACTGCCATCCACCACAAACCCGCACACCTCTTTAGCACGCTCAGACAGTGATACTTGCCAGTAGCCTTTGACGAGGTCTACCTTGGTCAAGTACCTTGCTTTCCCGATCTTATCCACACTGTCATCCACCCGGGGAAGAGGATATGCATTGGTGGGGTCAACCCGTTCAACCGCCTAAAGTCAATGCAGAACCGAACTTTTCCATCAGGTTTGGGCTGCAGAGTGACAGGAGAAGTCCACCGTACTGCCCCCTTCTCGATCAAGCCTTTCGCCAGCATATACTCCAGCTCATCCCTGAGCGCTGGGAGTTTAATGGGTGGCACCCGATAAGGTATCGACTTGAAGGGGCGGGTGCTCTCCTACGTCGACATCATGCACCGCTTGAGTAGTG
The DNA here is from genome assembly GCA_032716605.1 of Paralithodes platypus. NCBI lineage: Eukaryota > Metazoa > Arthropoda > Malacostraca > Decapoda > Lithodidae > Paralithodes > Paralithodes platypus. The sequence goes on along the minus strand of CM064491.1, from coordinate 33,971,839 downwards.
AGGCCTAGGTGCTCGGCAAATACAGTGGGGTATGAATCGAACAGGCGCTGCACTGCCACCTGCTGTTCCTCCGGCAGGTGTGCCAGAGCATCGTGCGCACATTGGCTCGAATTCCCCGCCCACTGATCAGCTGAGACATGACAATCCCAGTTATCAGCCACCTGATCATTGCTGCCCCCCTCTCCTTCTCCACCATGACCGCGGAAGGTCAACACAGGGACAGCTAGTGACTCAGGTGGGCGCCTCACATACTCCTTCAACAAATTAATGTGGCATAGTTGGTTACGCTTCTTCCAGTCTGGAGTGGCAACTAGGTAATCTAGATCGGAGATCTTTGACACCACCCGATAAGGCCCAGCGTACTTGGCAGCCAGAGGATGACCTGACAAAGGCAACAGGACCAACACCTCTTGACCTACCTGAAACTCCCGGAGTTTCGCCTTAGTATCGTACCTGTCCTTCATACGGGCCTGCGAACTCACCAAATTACGCCCGGCCAGCTCCAGACTTCTAAGCATTCTCTCCCTGCTCTCGAGGACGTATCTCAACATAGAACATGGCTTAGCGGTACCCTCCCAAATCTCCTTCACCATGTGGAGAGGGCCCCTCACCTGATGCCCGAAAACACGCTCATTCGGACTGAAACCGAGACTCTCTCCAGGTACTTCTCTTGCAGCGAACAAAACATACGGCAGACCAAGGTCCCAATCCTTTCCGTTCTCTGCGCAGTAACATCGAAGCATGCTTTTCAGCGTGGCGTGCCACCTCTCCGACACCCCTTGACTCTCCAGTTGATATGCAGAAGAGACGACAGTGCTGATGCCATGCTGAATCATAGTTTGTTTGAACAGATTAGATGTATAATTAGAACCTTGGTCCGATTGCACCTCTTGCGGGTAACCATACCGCGAGCAATACAAGAGCAGGTTCCGGACAACAGTTTTCGCCGTGCCATTTCTCATTGGATATGCATCAGGATAACGAGTGGCCACATCCATGATAGTTAATAGAAATTTATTACCGGCACTAGTAGGGGGTAGGGGTCCGACCATATCAATGATGATCTTACTGAAGGGCGGTCCACTGACAGGAATGGGGTGCAACGGGGCTCTCGGAATTGTTTGGTTAGGTTTTCCAACCCTCTGGCACGTATGACACATTGCTATCCAGGTTACCACCTGCCCCTTCAACCCCGGCCACCAAAACAATTTTTCTAAAGCCGCCACCGTTTTTCTCACCCCTAGATGTCCTGCCAGTGGTACGTCATGTGCCAACCTCAGTAGGCTATCCCTGCACTCCCGTGGCACCACCAACTGGTCCACTACTCCGGACCCCTCTTGCCAACTACGTTTAGGGTCTTGAAAACGCCTATAGAGGATGCCTTCTAAATAAAAAAATCTCCTGGCTGTGCATCGCCGTCCTCGTCGAGCTCTACAGCTCCATTAGCACACGTTTGGAGCTCAGGGTCCTCTAGTTGCAACCGGCGTATATCTGAGGGTGCCAAGCGATCTAACTGCTCCCGGAGCAATGCATGACCTTCCCCGATACTGGGCTGCTCCCTCTGTCTCTCTCGATGTACATAACGTTGCTGTCGTGGAGTCTCGTCATGCCCAGCCTCGTCACTCTCGATGACAGGCCCAGGGGCTACTCCAGAATTAAGTAATGGTGCTAATACTGAATCACCCAGGAGAGCCGCCGAGTCAAAACTCTTAAAACCAACTCCAGCTTTAGCCTCCTCCTGTTGATCGTTCCTTCGCTGGTCTGAAGACGGAGGACTAGGCTGTGACACTTTAGCTGCCCGAAGTCGGGTGACAACACACACCATGGGTTGTGTTTGGCACCGCTCGACCCACTCTTGCTCTTCCCTACTCACGTCGGCCGGCCTCTCGGCAACGACTAAGGGTAGAACCTCAGAAGCGGGCATTGCAAAGTCGTTGCCGAGAAGAAGGTCGACGCCCTCCACTGGCAGTTTCTCCACAATCCCGACATCCAATTCATGTGCCACACCATCCACCTCCAACTCCAACCGCACCAACGGGTATGACCGAGTTGCATTAATACCCTGCACCACTACCACCCGAGCCGCGTTTATAGGGTAGCCAGTCAAGTTTTCATCAGAGTCTGGGAAGCACCTGTATCACGCAAGACCTCTACTCCATGCTTGCGCCCCGCCCACATCACGCAACCCCGCCCTATATGGTCGCAAAAAACATCCCGAGCAGGGTTACAGCCTCCCAGGTGCTTCTGCATTGGCTGTGCCTCAGCCTCTGACGAACTGCCCCGGGCAAACTCAGACGACTTCGGAGACACACCAATGTTGCAGGCCAAAGACACAGCTGCTGTAGGTGGTTTGCTAGGACAGACTCTTGCAAAGTGCCCCTTTTTATGACAATGATAACACTCCAACTCCCCTTTGGGCTTCCCTTGGTACTGGGAAGGGCCCGGCCCCTTCTTAAACGGGACGGTGCTAGTCTTGTGGTCAGTCTTGGTATCATGGCTCTTGTACTTGTTTGCATAAGGTATATCACTAACTCGGGGGGGTGGGGCTTCACGCTCCTTGTTACCTGCCTCACTACGCTGGGCAGACCCGCACCCACGAATTAGTGATAGCCGGAGGTCAGCCATCTCAGCTGCCTCCTGTAGAGTTTTTGGTTGCTTTTCTTTCAGGTTTAACGTCAGGTCGCCGCCCGTGCATTTGAAAAACTGCTCTAAAGGCACCAACTGTTTAATGTCGTCAAACGTAGTAGCTTTCTCCGACCTCAGCTAATTCCCAAAAGCATCGGACAGCTCCCGGGCATGTTCCAAAAAGGTGCTCTCCCGACCCTTGGTAACACCCCGGAACTTCAACCTGTACGTCTCTGGTTGTAGTTCGTATGCTCTCAGGACAGCCTCCTTGAGTTTCTCATAGATAATACATGACTCTATAGGCAATGCATCATAAGCCTTGAGTCCCTTGCCCACAAGTCTAGAGGAAACAAGGGCTGCCCACTTCTCCCCAGGCCACTGGTGTTCCTGGCACTTCTTCTCGAATCTCATGAAAAATTCGGTGACACCCGACTCATCAAATACAGGGACTAGCTTCAACAGGTGCGACAAAGACTGATCATGCCCACGATTCCCACCACCGAGACGTTGCCCTGTCGTTTCCACCCGAGTCTTCTCAAGATCGATATTTGCACGGTACCTGGTAGACTCAGCCTCCGACTGGGCTTTTATTCTCGCGAGTTCGAGATCAGTCTGTTGTTTAGCCTTAGCGAGTTCGAGATCAGCCTGTCGCTTAGCCTCTATCTTAGCGAGTTCGAGACGTTCCTCACGCTCAGCCTGCATCTTAGCCATCTCAAGCTGGAAGAGCATTTCTGTAGTGAAACCTTGAGGAGGAGGTCCAACTATTGGAGGCCCACCCAGCGATCCTAAATCATGCTGCCAGCGGCTATCGGCCTGCGGGAACGTACTAAACTCCGGCATCCTAGAGGTCCCGATGGGAGTAGAGTGGAGGGGGGGCTCGAGCAGAAGTCCTCGATCACCCTCTCCACCCTGGACCTCACTAGCCGCCCCCAGTACGCAAGCCCTCAAATCGTTCTTCTTGATGCCATGAGCCACCTTAAGCCCCATGAGGGGAGCCAAACACTGTAGACCATACTTGCTAATATCCTCTAGTCGATCAGCTGTTATAGGCACCTCCAAAAACTTCTTTGCGGCCTCCTCACTAGTTACTAACCCCCCTGGCATCTGCCCATCAGAGCCTGCATCATTCCCTGAACCCTCAGTATGATCTGATTCGTCTCCCATGGTGTCCACCAAAAATTCTCACGTTTATAAAAAAAAAAAAAGTACCCAAGCTCCTATGTAGCACTATTCACTTGCCAAAAATGTCTGAAGACTCTCAAGTGCTATACTACTTTGCCAAAAAAAAATCTAACGTGCCCACTATATTCCTCAATAAAACAAATGACCACAACAATCCTGCAATTATCTCTTAGTTCACAAGATCCTGAGCTAGGTCGCCATTTGTTACGATCCAGGTTCTCAAAGACACAGGGCTCTTCAACATTGGACTAGATAATGGCAAAAAGCAACAACGGTAACACTAGATCCAACCCCTGCCTTAAACACTGGAAAACAAAACACCATTACCGCCCTGAGTCGTGCCTGGACAACGAGGTATCCTATGTCTCGGTAACTGGTGCACACACACTAGGCTGACGCTCAATGAAACAGCCTATTCTCAAACGGTAAAAGATTACTCGATTATGTTACACAAAGAAAAGATAGTTAACGTGATTAATTAACGTTACGGTAGATACTCAAATAACTGGCACTCCTATATTAAAGAAAGTGCAATGCTAGTCCTGCAACATCAACTGGAAACTTCTGAAATAAGTCTGATGCTGGGAAGATGTTCGTAAAGAATCTTGAACAATTATAATGCAGAATATGGGTCACAATAAATGCTAGGACATATAGTAATAATAGGCAGGCGAATAATAAAGACTGCGCAAAGGTAGTAATGCTCGACAACTAAAGAAATGCTTCGTGACACAACGCAACAGCCTACTCGGGTTGTGCAATTCAACAACAACCTTTGCTCAAAAGTGCAGTGAATAATAATACTGCATACATATAATAATGGGGCTTATCTCTAACCAGTGTCTGCTCAGTTAATAAAGTCTAGCTGGGGTATCAAGGCAGGGCAACAATGGGCGAGCATGCGGCTCGTAGCCTAACGTTGTCCGAGGGTGGTATAATGAAGATTACGTTATATGACGGGGATGCTCTCTTGATAAATCTAGGTCTCTAGTACCTAGCTCTATCCTGGCGATCCCTCAGAAGTCAACACAAAGAGGCAGCACTATGTTGTGAGGGATAGGCTATGGCCCTCTCACACCACAGCGCTGTGCTCGCAAAGTAAACCAACCCGAAGACAACTTAGGCTCCCACAGTACCTGTCGATGTCGTGCAGAGCTTAGCTAACACTGCACACATCGGAGACAACGACACAGTAACCTTACCCCTAGTCTAGCTTTAGATAACCAAGAAGAATCACTCAACACCTTGCAAGGGAGACATATACCGGTCTACAACCTTCCTGAGAGAGGACACATACGGAAAAGTCCGTCTCTCTAAACCTCAATAAAGCATAATACCTCCTTAACCTAATACATGAAAATATCTGAGAGCTTCGCGTACAATACGACTGGTCGACGGTGAACGTCTATGCTGAAACCAGAAGGGATGTTGAGTTTAATAAAGATTAGAGAATGAGAAAGGAGAAGTCGAGAGAGAGATAGTATGCAAAGTAGCGAGTATGGGGGACAGAATTGCAAAGGATGTAGGTGATACGCGTGTCAGGCAAGCTCTGAGCTGGTAAAAAACACGAGGCAGCGACGGGAAGGGACTAGTTGACCACCCGGCCGCCAACGCCGTCAGCGCCCAAGCGAGCCGTGTCATAACTCACCACGCTGCTGGGTGTACTCCTTCACACTCTCTCGCTTGCCTCCCACACAAGCAACATTTATATTATAGCGAATATAAAATATAAGGCGCGGCCACAGACCAAAACAAAAACCACTTCTAGACTGTCTGTGGCAACACGACAGTAATGAAATAAAGCAGATCATTCTAGGACAACTGTAGCCTATCCCCCCATCCTGGCGAGCGCTAGCGAGCTGCAATGCCCCACGCAACCATTTTGCTAACGCCGGGAGGCATCACAGGGAGCTGCCAGGAATTCAAATAAAGCAGGTGACAGACACTCAACCTGCTTTGTTAACCGGTAAAGTGAACCATGAATGAACTTCCTGAGGTACCTGATGGGAGGATTTAGTGGTAATGGTAGATGCAAATACCTGCGCCTCCAGTTCCCAGTCCACCCACGGACCTACACCTACCTGCCCCACCTGCAAGACTGGTGTGTTTGTCTGATCTAGTACCGGGACTGTATCCAGTTCCGGCGTAAGTGCATGCAGAGCTTTTATATCATTGACGCCGTCATTTCGTGACCAGTCAGCAAACAGTTTTGCAGATGAGGCCGGAGGTATCGCCGGGGAGGCAGAATACACAAAGAAATCAGCACAATAAACAGTTGGGTTGCCTTAATGGTAACCTCTAATAACCTTCCTTGCACATCCTTAGCCCTAAGTTTCCTACTCTTGTTAACCTCAATGGTCCAATCACTAGGGACCGGTAGCTCCCGCGATACGGTAGCTTGTGCTAGGTGTGGTTTCTGTGGTATTGACAGAACCCATGAGCAATCTGGCCCATAGAGGAGAGGCATAGGGCCTCTCCTCTGTGGGGCTTATCAAGGGGGGAGGAGTAACGTCTGTAATGACACGTACATTAGTGGTAGTCAAGGAGGCCGGCACTGGCGTGCTACTAGCCGTGGTCGTCGCCGGAGTTACGTAACCGAAGGCAAAGAGGAATGGGGATGTGAAACACCTGAGGGCTCTAACGGCCTTACCGTAGACTCAAGTGGGGGAACTACCGGTGTGCTAGTGGAAGGAGCTTGAGAAGGAGGTAGCTGATACTGTGGAGAATATCATTTAGTTCCTCAGTAGTAACACACTTACCGTGGGATCCTCGAGAGGACTGAGACCCACCTTCTGACTCTACTTCATTATTAACTGGTTGAGCTGAGGACAGTTCGATGTCTTCCGGCTCTTCTGGTAGTTCTATCACTTCTGGCGTTGGTGGCCAGGGAACAGTCACTGGGGCCGCCGGTGGCCACACCAGATCAGGGAATGACGAAGGTATTATTTCTACCTGTCCACTTTTCCTATTCATGTCCTGAGCATTAAGATTAACCTGTGAGGGTTCTGATTGTCTCCAGATCCCCCGGCTTTGTGTCGCGGGTGGCTGGGAGTCCTGGATCACCTGAGAGCTATCAAAAATCTGATGTGAGCAAGACGGAGAACCCCTATACTGATCCGCTAACACTCTGTTAGGTATAACCGGGGGACCTTTACATGGCACATAACTTAACTTAGGAGGGGCGAATGTAAACTCTTGCGGCTCACTCAAATATTGTTCATCCCTGGGACTAGACTCCATCTCCTCCGCCCCTACCTCTGAGTCGCCAGATTGGACGTTAGACGTTAAAGAGGTAGGAGTGGAGGGAGGTGGCTGCGACTCCGGCAAGGGCTGGGGAAGCAGTTGTGAGATGACCGTACGAGCACTTATATGACTTGAAGTGGACGGGGTTGAAGAAGCAGAGCCCTCCTTCCGGCGTTTTGTTGATCTTGACGACTTGACGGAAGAATGTCGGGACTGTTTCCTAGGGGATCTACAACGAGATATAGATTTGCGCTTCGGCGAAGGCGACCGTCTCCTCTTAGACCAGTCGGGGGGGGGAGCTCGGCTTTGTCACTTTCACTACTAGTTACTACCTGCTTGGAAAGTACTTTCGATTTAATTTTAGGTTTGATTGACTTGGCCGGAGTTGACTTAACTAATGGAGATTTAATGACGAGGTGCTCCCAGAGCTCTTCGTCATCACAATGGAGAGCTTTATGAGCAGTGTCTTTCGCATAAACATTAAACATTTATTTAATCTCCTTCCAGGCTGCTAAGCAAGAAAAATCTCTTATCGAACACCGCCGCTCTTAACTCAGAACACACGGAACAATGTTTCGATACCCATAGTCCCCTTGAGTGATGAAGACACTTTACACATTTTATACATAAACTGTGAGCAAAATCTGGTAATAGAGAGCAGGTAGGCATAGCGCAATGGTCAAAGCGAGGCATGATGGAGCTAGGGACCCCCCCCCCCCCTGCCGGAATCGGCAACTCCTCTGCTGCCAGAACCGCTACTAATGAAGAGTTGAGATTCCGGAAATAGAAATTTTCCAGGAATCAATGCTCATAAGGATAACCTGAGAGGTGTTAACACATCCTACCTCAAGTCCGCTGGAAAATTAGTTATAGCCACTGCTACTCTAACCTTCCGCTGGACCCGGCAGAAAGACCCAGGGTCTTTCTTTTATCATACATATGAACTGCTTACCTGTGACAAAGCTTCACTGGCCCAGTAGACCTTCAGCGTTTAATTATCATTGACTATTTGCATTAGATAGATAGTTAACTCGCTTCATGACTTGAGTCATGGTTAAGCTCACTTGACTGTTACGCCGGGCGAGAGAAATGACTGCGTGAGGCTATCGGTCAGGGCGAGTTCACTTGGCGGGCCGAGTTGACTCCCTTAAGAATTTAGCATATTCCGCCGGAAGGTTCGTGGTTCAGCACACCACGCCGGGACATTTGGTTGGTTTCTTATCGTCTGAGACGATAAAATGCCGGCTCTGCTGAGAAAGCCGCCGGAAAAACTAACCAAAATTTTCAGAGGTGACGACTTATATGGGAAAGTCAAACACCCCTAAAAAACCCACCAAATAAACGGGACGTCTCCCAAACCCCTCAAGCATGTAAAGCACAAAATTAATGCAAAAACACATATTTGGGAAAATATTAGGCTTACACATATATAGAGCTTATTTTATAAATAATAAATAACCCCTACCCTACATTGGAGACCCCTAATGAGGCTGACCATGAGGTGAAGACGAAACATCGAGGTGGCTGCAACCAGACGCTCCGAAGACCCAGCAGCAGCAGCACGAGGAGGAAGAGGCCCACGATAGGGGCCCACGCACAGATACGGACTCCAGAAGATTCCACACCACGTGTGGCAACCCTTGAACTAGAGCATCTGCTGAAATAAACTATGCAACTACCTCATAGTGACGGCCTGAAGCATAAACTTGCGGAATGGTAGCCTCCTAAATAACTATCAGAAAGCTAAAGGCGCAAAACAAAACACACAATGACAAACCTGGCGCGATGATCCTGGGATACGTAGGTGCCTGTTACAATAGTACCCTAATTTACCCACCTCCTGCGGACGTACCAATGGGGTAGCCTGTGCTAGCTAATCTAAAAACATGTTCAATACAACTCAGATGTATACGAATGAGCAAGGAATCACCAGAAGCGATCGAACGAAGAATGAAGCTGGAGCACAGAGCAACCCAACCTCACGGAACAGACGCGGGAGGAGGAAGGAAGTATGGCCGCTAGAGGGCCAGCGTCAGGAATCCACACACAAGAAATCCACGCATGGGAGAGCTTGAGTATAGCAATTATTAAGTTAAAATGTATTTTTTATTTTTTACTAAGTTTTTTCGTAGTGAGTACCCAATCATAAAGACTATTCCATAAGAGAATACGCGTTGCACTTATGAGGTTAGTACTCCTGTCCTCCAGCGTGCGATAGATTCAAACTAGCGACCGCGGTGTTTGATGGGAGACCATTATACTAATAGGCATATCGTCAATGATGGAGGGGCCACTATTTAATATATATATATATATATATATATATACTGTATATATATACACACACATATACTGTATATAATGGTTTATTCCTATGCAGTATAATGCTCAGGAAATAATATACACCAGAGAACATAGCAGAATTCCAGTATGATATACAGTATGTGTTTAATATTTAATTATCTTTGGGTTTGGTATTCATAGCGCAGAACGGGCGTAATAATCCACTTTACACATGAATAGGATGTGTAATGTCCACGATAATACAGAGCAAAATAATTGTATTTCGATATTTATTATTGAATGTAATAAACGGACCATATTCTGTATTAATAGATAAAAAACACCATCTGAGGAAGAGCACTTTATTGACAACGTTTCGCAGATAGCTTCATCAGGTCACTAACAAATGCTGGTACATAGGAGGCCTTAAATATCCGTCCAGACAGGTGGCGGGGGAGGAGAGGGAGGTGGGGGTTGGGAGAGAGGAAGGAGGCAGGACAGGGAGGGGGCAGAAGCATGGGGGGAGGGGAGGCGGAGCCTATATATGGGTCAAATACATCAGTAAGAACTAGCAAAAACAGACATACACACATGCGTACAGGGTAACAACTCTACTAGTACAAAGAAATACTAATAACTATAACAATAATAATAATAATAAAAATAATAATAACAATAATAATAATAAAAATAATAATAATTAAAATAACATTAATAATAATAATAATACAGATGATAATATTAACAATTATAATGAAAACAGTGAAGATAGTGCTAATATAATTTATAGTGGTACAGTACTAGCAATAAATAACAGAGAGAGAGAGAGAGAGAGAGAGAGAGAGAGATTTGATTTTGATTTTGCCCCGAGGGGCGAGTTTATTGAGCAGCGCCCCCCATCCTGTGAGGGGACAACCACTAGTAAGGCGATACATACTGCTCAAAGAGCCATTATTCCACTGAAACAACAGCATCGTCGTCTGGTTACATTCATATTTGTTTATAAGTCAGGTTGGCATTATTCAGATGTGTTATTATAGTTTCCTCATTTAATTGTCACATGGTCTGTATAACCAAAAAAAAAAAAAAAAAAAAAAAAAAGCAAGCAAGCAAGCTTGTAGTGACTGAATTATTAATTGACAGGTTGTAAATAATAACACTACAGAACTAGTGCAATCGTATGAGGAGACTATTCATATTTTCATTACATCAATGATTATTGAGATCATAGTTAGCTGAATACAATTATTACAAAAATAGGCAATGGTATAAATCAACATAATACATAATTTAATACAGGCGGACATAATCATGATCCGGTTCGTTGTGCACTGGGAGCTAAGGTGTCTTGAGATCGCCTCGTACCCATACACAACGAACGTATTATAGTCTGCATGGTTGGTATCTAATTGAATATACTTAGTGGGTATTTCAAGAATGTCAGGGGTATGGAAATGTGATTTGTATATTAGAAGACTGTGATTAACGAGACGTGTAACATGTGGAGGGAGGTGGTAGAAAGAGAGGGATCTCGTTGGGGGTGGAAGTTTCGCTCCCAGGAATTTTCGTTCCTGTGGTATTTCAATAATAATAATAAAATAATAATAATAATAAGGGGACAACCACTGGTAAGGCAATACATACTGCTCAAAGAGCCATTATTCTATTGTAACAACAGTATCGTCGTCTGGTGTTATTATAGTTTCCTCATTTGATTGCCACATGTGCTGTATATACGTGCTCATGAGAAAAAAAAAAAAAAAATGTGACTGAATTATTAATTGACAGGTAAATAATAGGACTACAAAACTAGTGCAATCATATGAGGAGGCCATTCATGTTTTCTTACATCAACGGTTATTGAGATCATAGTTAGCTGAATACAATTATTACATACATGATGTGACTAATATTTCGAACTACATTAATTATTATGCAATAATAGTACCACAAATATATTACAATCATATGAGGGACACTTCACATTCTTCATTACATCAACGGTTATTGAGGTCATAGTTAGCTGAATACAAGAGTCACATACATAATGTGACTAATATTACCAACTACCGAAGTTATAATGGAATTATAGTAATACAAATATTTTACAAAGATGAGTTACATGGTTCAAATTCTTATTACAATAATGGTTATTGAGGGGATAGTTAGCGCAGTATGACCAGTGGAGAAGTTTACATGCCGATAGTAATATAATATTTAGTAGGGTGTGTGGTTATGGGAGAGGGGTTGTAGGAGGTAGAGGAATGGGTGGGAGAGGAGGAGGAGTAGGGGGGGGGGGGGAGGAGGAGGAGGTAAGGTACTCCAGGGAGGAGGAAAGTGTGAGAGGGGAGGTGTGTGTGTGTGTATGTCCCTTCTTAAACATCCTAGAGGGACCCAGTCACCAGACCCCAGCCAATGCCTTCTCTATACATAATTATGTATAGAGAAGGCATTGCCCCAGCACCCAAAACACACAGCCATACAGATTCAGATTCAGATTCAAATTATTTTATTTCCATAAAATAATATTCGGAGGGAAGGTGCAAGTGGTCCTCCGGGAGGGACAGTGCCGCATATCCGGAGGTATTTGTACATCAAGCCATTAGCCGAGAATATTGAGGACAATACAGCAGTATGGTTAGGGGTTTTGTAGGAGGTAGATTGATTGATTGATTGATTCTTTATTGAGAAAGCATAAATACATGGGAATACATAATTACACGTCTCAAAAGGGCAAAGGTGATAAAACAGTCTTTTACCCTACTCATATTATACATGTACAATATAAACACAAACATGAATACAACATTTAGTAAGTTTTTATCTCTATACTTGTTAGCAAACCAGTTGTCCCTAACTGTTTAAGAAGGACCCTTAGCTAAGCTGGGCTTAGGCTTAGCGCGTGTTTGTTATAATCCTTCTACTTTCCTTATTGTCATAGAATGACCCTCCCACTCCAGTTTAATACATGCCTACATATACACACACATACATACACCCATACACACTTAAATACATATACAGTATATACATATATATATACACATATACATACATATACATACACACACACACACACACACACATGCATGTACATATACCTACATACATACCTATACACACAATAATTCATACAATAACACACAAATTTCACAATATACAGTATATACATACACATTTATTATTATAATAACAATAATGATATAATGAGGCTATCAATTACATAATAATCATAACACTAAATCCTAAACTTTGTTTTATGTATATTTACCTTACGATGTATTGTATTTTTTTGCATTTGGCTATTATTTGAGTAATCATATTATGATTGAACATCCATATAATTTGTTCATCGACCTTATCTATGACATTGTTTCTATATTTCGCTAGGTGTTGGCAGTGCAGTATATAATGATTTAAGGTATGACTTCTTGGTTTTTTACATAGTTGACAACATATTTCGTGTTCTCCTTTAGGAACACCAAGGTCCCACATGTAACAATATCCTAACCTAAGTCGTGTGCACAAGGAGTCCTTCCAAGCACTTCTTAAGTTTCCGTATATGAAGCTAGTTCGCCGTGCAACGTTATTATAGTGATAGAATGTTGCACTATTCGCGTGTTTTTCTTGCATCATAAAAAGTTCCGCATCCTTTTGTTTTTTTCTAATTGTTGATTTAATTTGTCTTAAAGATTGAATGCACTCGTAATCTATTGTGTCTTTCTCCGTTCCTAATTTAGCAAGTTCGTCCGCTCTTTCATTATTTATTATCCCAACATGTGAAGGTATCCACGTAAATTTTACCATTCTCCCATTATTGCGTAGTTCATCTATAATAGCCTTACACTGAGATACCAGCTTTTCATACATGGGTTTTTTGCTGTTCATAGATTCCAAAGCACTTCGACTGTCTACGAAAAAGCACACATCACCTTCTCCCCCTCTTATTTTATTTAACCCGTATAACATAGCACATATTTCTGCCTGCGTAGAGGACACGTTGTTACTTATTCTATAATAATATTCACTATATATGTTATCGTTACCTACATCGTCACTCACCAGTATCCCATATCCTGCTCTCCCATTTTCTGTGACAGAGCCATCGCAGTATACTTGTGCAACATTATCATCTTTTAATTAATTTATCTTTTCTTCAACAATTATTTTAAGTTCCCCAGTCTCGTACATACTTTTCTTTTTTCCCAGCTTGATAATATTTATATCCACGCCTTTATCTTCCCAGGGTGGAGGTTTTTGTGCCCTCTCTTCGACCAGAAAGAAATGTATTAGGTCAAATTTCTCTACTTTATGTATTAGTTCTTTTAGGTATCCCCTCTTGCCTTGCCTCCTGAAGGTTCGAATTTTACGTATGCAATCGTTGACGTCTTGTGCCAATTTTTCACCACTACCTGACCGTATATGTCTCATTGCCGATACTAGGTTTACTTCCTCTATTCTGTGTCGCAAGGTTGTTAAATTTAATTCTAATCTCATAGCAGCTACCATCGCATTTTTGGGGCAGTTTAATATAACCCGCATAGCCTCATTTTGGATAGTTTCTATTTTATCCAACCTTCCTTCACCAAGGCAAGAGAGAACGGGGCTGGCATATTCCACCACTGACCTAATAGTGGTGAGGTACATCATCCGCCGTACCTGTACACCAACACCTGTACCACTCCAAGCTAGGGATTTCAAGGGTGCCATACGTGCCTTACATTGTGTTTGTATATGATGTAACTCGGCATCTTTACTGTCTGATGTATATCCTATATAGATGCCTAGATACTTATAGCTCCTAACCCTATCAATATTTTTTTCATTCACGGCTAATTGTTTATCGCCCATAGCACGACACTGAAATTTAGATTTTTCTTCATTAATTACTAGCCCTAGCTTCTGGGTTAATTGCCCAAATTTGTTGAGGGCCAATTGCATATTCTCAACGCTACTGCTTTGCAGCATTATATCGTCTGCGTATATTGTTATTTTAACACCTGGACCTAGCATATCTTGAGCTATCCTATTCATTAGGACATTAAAGAGGAATGGACTTAATACCCCGCCTTGTGGTGTACCCAGGTCAAGTTTCCTTTCCTCAGAAAGAGCCCCTTGATACCACACCTGCGCCTTCCTTCCAAATAAATAATCTCCTATCCAATGTAATAATTTTCCTTTTACACCCATGTTAGCTAATTCAAACAAAATTACCTCTCCATTTGCTTTATCAAAGGCGCCCTTGAGATCCACGTATACCCTGCAGTAATCATTATCGTTGGCCAGACACTTTATGACTGCATCAGATGTACCCCTACCTTTTCTAAAACCGAACAGATTGTTGCACAATTTATCGTCTGTGATATATAATAGCCTCTCCAACACGATTCTCTCCATCATTTTGGACATACACGATGTGAGGGAAACGGGTCTACTCTCCCCATTTGGTTTAGGTAGAGGGGAGAGAGGAGGAATGGGGGAGGAGGGGTAGGGGGGGGGGGGGGGGGAGGAGGAGGAGGTAAGGTCTCCAGGGAGGAGGAAAGTGTGAGAGGGGGTGGTGTGTGTGTGTTGGGGAGGGTGGGACATACTACATATAAATAAGTTGTTTAAGGCCAGCGATAGTACTGAAGATAAATTAAAAACAAGATAAATTATAAACAAATTTAAAAAAAAAAAAATCTTAAAAGGGAAAGTTTGAATTTCAACGCAGTCTACAGATATCAGCAGTATCGCTTCATCGTACCTGACACAACATATCAATAAGTAGTGAAGGAAACTGTATACGTGCAAAGATCAAGATTCAATTAAGTTTAGTAGCAAAACAATATTCAGAAGGAAGATACTAGTAGTCCTCCAGGATGGATATGCCGCATATCCGAAGGTACTTAATTGTAGATCAAACCATTAGCAAAGAATATTGAGGACAATTATGTTGCTTACATGTGTAAGGGTCATGTATATTGGCTTGCAAAAGGATATGAATTGGCACTTAACAGATTATTTAAATAAAAGCTGTGTTAGAGGCTCAGAGGGATATGTATATACTGTACATTGTCAATCTATTAAATGAGAATAGCAGTGATAAGTAAAGAAATACTGACTGATATTATAAGTGTGACATGATCAATGAAAATATGAAATCGTGTAGAGGGCGTTACAAAGGGTTTAAGTGTGACATTGTAAGAAAGAAGAGATGTGTGGAGGGCAAGGGGTGCATACTTATAAGGTTCATGTTTCATGTTTACAGTACATATTATTGTGGGGGGGCAAAGTTCTTGTGTTTTTTTAGTATGTTATTGATTACGTTATTCTTTAGCATGTATATTGCTTGATCCTCAATTGTGGTTAACTGATTATTCCTGTATTCCCTAATCATTGGGCATTCCAAGATATAGTGCTCGAGAGAGTGTTTGTTGGGAGCTCTGCAAACCCTACATTGCCTGTGCTCTTCTTCTACCTGCCAATTCAGCTGCCATGGATAACAATAGCCAAACCTTATTCTTGCATGTACTGAGTCTACCCACCTACTCGTTGTACGTTTACCATAGGTGTATTTGGTCGTAAATGCTACTTTATTGTAGTAGTTTATAGATCGGCTGGTATTATGATGTCTTTTTTTTTTTTTTTTTTTTTTTCTATGTGATTGAGGGAGGCAAAAGGCATAACTGCCTATAGCGAGTGCCTCCCCCCATAGTTGAAAGAGTGACAGGGCCAAAATCAAGATGACGTTCGAGCCAAAATGCCTGGACACACGGAGTTTGAAGCAATTTAAGTCATAGGAAGAGGGAAAGACTGATTCTGGGAGAGAGTTCCAGAGCTCAGATGTTGAGTAGAAGAAAGTTTGAGAGTAACGTTTCACTCTTGGGTTGGAGAGTTGCACAGAGTAGGGGTGGGATTGAGTTGCAAGACGGGTACCACGTGCCCTACGTAAAGGAGGTGGTATGCACTGGGATAGCTCTGAGGAACACTGATTATTATAGTAGCGATAGAATAGCGAGAGAGAGAGATGCAACATTGCGGCGGAGAGAGAGAGATTGCAGAGAGTTGGTGAGTGGACGGGGAGTTAATGATACTAAAGGCCTTCCTTTTCAACTTTTTGTCTAGTGAGAGCGTGTGAGAGGAACCTCCCCACACATGTGAACAATACTCAATACAAGGGCGCACTATGCCCCCTGTACAGAGCAAGAAGCTGTGCAGGGGAAAAGAACCCCTAAGGCGGTTGAGCACACCCGCTCAGCCTTCTGGGAGGCTGCCTTAGCAAGACTGGTAATATGGTCCTTCCAAATGAGAGCAGAAGGGAAGAAAAAGAGACACCAAGAATATTGAGAGAAGATGAAGGGTTGATTTTTGTATTGTTGAAGAATAAGGGATAGTCCCGCTGGAGATCCTGACGGGTAGATAGATGGAGAAATTGGGTTTTGGAAGCATTTAAAGTTAACAAGGTTTTCTCTGCCCCAATTGGAAATAGTATTTAGATCAGAATTTTAAGAGTTTTCTATGGCTTTCATTACGTTTGTCGTTGAGGATTGCTGGCTGGGGCGTTCTGAAAAGTTAATGGAGTAGTGTAAAGTTGAGTCGTCTGCGTATGAATGGATGGGAATTAAGGTACAGTTAAGGAGATCATTTATAAAAATTAGAAAGAGAATAGGAGATAGGACAGAGCCCTGAGGAAACACCGGAGTTTATAGGGTGAGGAAGTGAACAATGGCCGTCCACAACCGCAGCTATGGAACGGCCAGAAAGGAAATTAGAGACAAAGGCACAGATGGAGGGATAGAAACCGAAGGAGGGTAGTTTAGAATTAAAGATTTATGTCAGACTCTATCGAAGGCTTTCGATATGTCTAGTGCAATAGAAAAAAGGTCTCACCGAAGTCCCGAAAGGGAGGATGACCAAGAGTTAGTAAGATATGAAAGAAGATCACCAGTAGAGCGACCCTTAAGGAAGCCATACTGGCGATCTGAGAGCAGATTATGAGAAGAGAATGCTTAAGAAATTTGGAAGCAAGAATAGTTTTCAAAAAACTTTAGAAAGACAAGAGATAAGAGCAATTGGACGATAGTTGGAGGTTGAGAGCGGTTCACCCTTCTTTGGGACAGGTTGAATGTGAGCAAACTTCCAGCATGAAGGGAAGACGTTAGAGGATAGACAGAGAGACGAAAGAGTTTGCCTAGGCAGGGAGTCAGCACGGAAGCACAGTTTTTGAGAACAACAGGAGGAACACCGTCCGGACCGTACGCCTTATTAGTGTTAAGCCCAGAGAGGGTAGAAAGTACATCTTTAGAAGAGATTAGGATATTAGGCATAAGTAAGAGAGAGGAGGGCGGAGAGGGAGGAATAGCACCGGAATCATCCAAGGTGGAGTTTCTAGCAAAAGTTTGAGCGAAGAGATTAGCTTTGTCAGAGGAAGAAGTGATGGTCTAGCTTTGTCTTCATCCACTCTTTCTTCTTGTGTCTTTTTAATTATAGTTCTCATTTGTTTCAATGACAGTTCAAGAATATGATCAGGTTCTTCTTTCTCTGAGGCCTCCTTGGCAAGCTTATCTGCCCTTTCATTGCCGGGGATGCCTACATGTGAAGGAATCCAGGCAAATTTGACCCCTAGCCCCTTCTCCCCTACACATTTTATCCCCCGTCTGATATCTTGTACAAGGAAAGGATAGGTGGGTTGGGGGCTAGAGATAGCTTCCAAGGCCGCCCTGCTGTCAGATAGGATAAGAATATTCTTTCCCCTTCGAAAGATACTCCCAATTCCCATCGCTATTGCCACCAGCTCAGTTTGAGTGGAGGAGGCCCAGTCCTGTAGCCTGGATAGTTCATCGTCTTCCTGAGCAAAGTTGCCACCACTCATAATAGTGATGGCAGCTCCTGCCCTCCCAGTTACGGTGTTAAGTGAGCCATCACAGTATACCTGATCAGTGTTCTCATCTGTCATATCTTCTATTAGTGACATAAAGTTTGTCTTCAGAGCGTAGGACGGGATCTCAGACTCTTTTGTGTCGAGTTGAGTCACTATAATCTCAATAGTGGCCTCTTCCCAGGGCGGAAGGGGGACACTCAATTGCCGGTCATCTGGATGGTAGTCTGTAAGCTGGGTGGGCGGGGTGGGGTCAGTCAGTTGCCAGTCACCGATATAGTAGTCTGTAAGCTGGTAGTCAAGAATATCAGCAGCAGTTACATGTGGCCAGTCCCTGCCTTTTAAGTCATCTATTCTAAGTAGCTCCATTAGTGCAGTCTTAGGTCGTGTTTCTCTGTCGTCTCTCAGTGTTCGTATGCCTATTATCATATTTGTTTCTTTTATTCTATCAGTGATGGACGATAGATTTAACTCATATCTAAGATTTTTTACCTTGACATTTCTCGGACATCCAAAAATAAGTCTCATGGCCTCATTTTGCAGTTTGTCAAGTTTTTCGATCTGATTAGCAGGTAGACAGGAGAGAGCAGGTGCATGGTAGTCAATTACTGATCTAATATAGGCAATGCACATGGTCCTGAGGATAGTGATGGAGGCACCCAAGCCTTTCCATGACATTACTTTAAGGGGCCTTAGTCGTCTTTTACAGGTGGTCATTACATGATTAAATTCAGCATTATTACCCTGTAGTCCCCCAACATACACTCCCAGATATTTATAATAGTCTACCCTAAATATCTGGGAGGAGGGTCGTGCTTCCAACCGGAAGAACTGCCTCTGCCCTATCTCGCTCCCTCAAGGGTAGTGGGATGGAAGTGGTATGCACGACCAGCCAAACCATCAAGGACCTTACCAAGCGAAGTGCCAACCATGTAACCCTGACCACAGCTGGGGTATACAGTATTCCTTGTGGGGGATGCAGCAAGGGTTATGTGGGTGAGACTTCGCGTGATCTTCGAACTCGAGTGCAGGAACACAAAAACGATTGCCGCAACAATAATATGAATAATGCCTGTGTCATCCACAGGGACAGAACTACCCATCTCATGAACTGGGATGGGGCTAGCATGCTGATTCGTGAATCTGACAACTACAAACGGAAGTGCCTCGAGTCAGCAGTGATCACGACTAGCGACACTGTAGAACAAAACAGTGGAATGTTCACACTAGCACGTCCCCTCTCATTTAATCCTTACCTAGAAAATATTACACAATAGAAACCCCATACGACCCCCTTGAATTCAACTTCACTCATCCCCCTACCTAGTGCGTATGTCTGTGTTCGTGTTACACATTATTTAAGATTGTGTGTGCATCTGTAGGTATGTATGTAATATATATGCTTTCTGCAGTGTTGAAGTATGAATGTATGTATTTGTATGTATGTGTGTATGTACGTATGTATGTATGTATGTATATATATGTATATGTATATATATATGTATATATATATATATGTATATATGATTATGTATATATATATATATATATATATATATATATATATATATATATATATAATGTGTTTATATGTTTATATGTGTTTATGTTTGTGTGTGTGTATGTGTATGTATGTATGTTTGTATGTACTCTATCTCTCTCTCTCTCTCTCTCTCTCTCTCTCTCTCTTTCTTTCTCGCTTGCGCTCTCACCCTCATTATCATGTGCATTATTATTATTATTATTGTTATTTGTATTAGTATTATTTGTATTAATATTATTAATAGTATGTTATCATTAGTGCTATATGTATTCTTATATATTTTCTTATTCGTATTATTATTGTTACCTTTCTCTATGTTATGATGCTATTGCTGTCCATAATATTATCTCCATATCATATGCTTACCTCGTTCCCTTCTATCTCTCCCTCTCACTCTCGCGCTCTCTCTCTCTCTGGCCCTCGCGGTCTCTCTCTCTCTCTCATTTAACCTACCTTTGAAGAACTCCTCCCTCTTCTCTAGCTTTTCATACCTACCCCCTTAATTGCCCGCTTCCCTCGTTTCCGTTTTACAATTATACTAATCTCTTCCCTACTCCAGCACCATACCCTTCCTCCCTTCCTCTCTCTCTCTCTCTCTCTCTCTCTCTCTCTCTCTCTCTCTCTCTCTCTCTCTCTCTCTCTCTGTCCATATTTCTATCATCACCACACCATAATGTCTCTAATGAATCTTCTGAAATGTGTATGAATATTTATTGGTTGTGTTACAATTGTTATTAATATTTATATTTTCTTTCATATTTAAGTGTATTCAAGATATATAATTATGTATACATGTAGCCTGTATAGCCATTAAGATTGATGAATGTGTAGTTCCTTCTCCTCTTTCCCATTAATATTATATGATCTTCTACACTGAATAGTTCCTACTACCCTCGCCGTCACACTCTTTCGACTCGAGATAGTTGACTCCCAGACTCTCTTTAGCCCCAGCTCACACTTATATGATGCCATCCACCTTTACCCTCCCCTGTCCTTTCAGATACCGCCCCTTTATTATCCTCCCTCTCCCCCCCCCCCTCTCTCTCTCTCTCTCTCTCTATTTCTCTCTCTCTCTCTCTCTCTCTCTCTTTCCCCTTTTAATCCAACCTTGGAAAAAAAAAAAAAAAAAAAAAAACAGCCTCCCCTCTCCTTTATACCTGTCACACTTTCAACCCTACCCAATAAATGCGCCAATCCCTTGCTTTCGCTTTACAATTCAGCTAATCTCTTCCCTACTCCCGGCTTCTCTCTCTTTCTCTCTCTCTCTCTCTCTCTCTCTCTCTCTCTCTCTCTCTCTCTCTCTCTCTCTCTCTGTTATTTATTGCTAGTACTGTACCACTATAAATTATATTAGCACTATCTTCATTGTTTTCATTATAATTGTTACGATTAATATTATCATCTGTATTATTATTATTATTAATGTTATTTTAATTATTATTATTTTTAT
This sequence comes from Paralithodes platypus, assembly GCA_032716605.1. Classification (NCBI taxonomy): domain Eukaryota; kingdom Metazoa; phylum Arthropoda; class Malacostraca; order Decapoda; family Lithodidae; genus Paralithodes; species Paralithodes platypus. The sequence continues at coordinate 33,950,656 of CM064491.1, read as the reverse complement.
TATTATTATTGTTATTATTATTTTTATTATTATTATTATTGTTATAGTTATTTTTATTTCTTTGTACTAGTAGAGTTGTTACCCTGTACGCATGTTTGTATGTCTGTTTTTGCTAGTTCTTACTGATGTATTTGACCCATATATAGGCTCCGCCTCCCCTCCCCCCATGCTTCTGCCCCCTCCCTGTCCTGCCTCCTTCCTCTCTCCCAACCCCCACCTCCCTCTCCTCCCCCGCCACCTGTCTGGACGGATATTTAAGGCCTCCTATGTACCAGCATTTGTTAGTGACCTGATGAAGCTATCTGCGAAACGTTGTCAATAAAGTGCTCTTCCTCAGATGGTGTTTTTTATCCATTCTGTCTACTTTTCAAGTACCACTCAACACTCTGTATTAATAATTTAGTTGATTTATGAATATTATTATGTTCTCTCCACCAACCAACTTTACTCCTAAAATCGATTAATGAAATTAACAGACACATGTGGCAGTCCGGGGATTCAAACCCAGGATGCTCACACCGAAAATCAACACACTATGCACTGCACCACGAAGACAGTAAAAGAATAAGAGGTATATAGATACCGGTAGGCTACCTACTTGTATAATATTTGTATTGAAGTAATACAAAGTTACAAACTGCATAACAGGTATAATCTCGTCATTGCTTGTTTTGTTTTGTTTTTCTATATGAATGAAGGAGACAGAAGGCAAAACTGCCTGTGACGAGTGCCTCCCCCATAGTTGAAAAGAGTGACAAGGCCAAAATCAAGAAATGTTCGAGCCGAAATGTCTGAACACACTGAGTTTGAAGCAATCTAAGTCATAGGATGAGGAAAAGATGGATTCAGGGAGAGAGTTCCAGAACTCCGCTGTTGAATAGAAGAAAGATTGAGAGAATCGTTTCACTCTTGGGTTGGAGAGTAGGATGAGGAAAAGACAGATCGAGAGAGTCTCATAGCTTACTGGTATTTGTTGAGTAAAAGAGACTACTTCAGTTCACTCTTGGATTAGATAATTGAACAGAATAGGGGTGGGAGTGTGTTGAAAGGCAGATGACCCCCCACTCTCCGTAAACAAGGAGATATACTGTATTATTATTGTCTGTATGTACACTGAGAAGACTCTGAAAAACACTGATTATTGTTATATCAGTTGAAGAGTGAGAGAGATGCAACATTGCAGCATGTAGAGAGATATTGCAGGGAATTAGTATGAGGAAGTGTACTGACGAGATGAAATGCTTTTGATTCTACCTTTTCGAGAGGTGTGGTACCGGTATGAGTGAAGCCTCTCCACATATGCGAACAATACGCGATACATGGGTGCACTGTGCCCCTATACAGAGCAAGAAGCAGTGTGGAGGGAGGGGAGGGGAGGGGGGAGGTGAAGAGCCCACGAGACGGTTGAGCACACCTAACTTCTGGGAAGGTGATTTAGCAAGTGGTAATATGAGCTTTCCAAGAAAGGTGATGAGAAAAGAAAAAAATGCCAAGAATACTTAGAGAAGATGAAGGGTTGATTTGTGTATTGTTGAAGAATAATTGACAGTTGTCTGGAAGATGGTGATGTGTATATAGATGGAGAAATTGGGTTTGGAAGCATTAAAAGTAACAAGATGTTCTCTGTCCCAATCGGTAATAGATCAGAAGATAGTCGGCTTTGGCCTCATCACGTGTGTTTTGGGGTGATTGCATGGTGGGTCGTTGTGAAAAACTAGTTTAATAAGCCTAGTATAGAGACGTCAGCATTGGAGTAGAGGTACAGTTGGAGAGTGGAGGTGTGTATGCTATATGTAATTGTTATATATAATATATATATATATATATATATATAGATATATATAGATATATATATGGATATATATATTATATATATATATAATATATATATATATATATTATATAATATATATATATATGTATATATATATATATATATATATATATATATAATATCTACTGTATATACTATATATATATATATATACAGTATACTATATATATATATATATATATATTATATATATATGTATATATTTATATATATGGATAGATAACAATAGCATAGTTATTCACAAAAACATTTACTTTATATCCCAGATGATTGAATATATTATCTGTAAGCTAGGGATCTATGCAGGATAATCCTTATTATATTTGTCCAACTATATTGTAGAGCTTTGCTGTCCAGAACATTAACGATAATTATGTCTTTAATGTTCTCTCTCTCTCTCTCTGTCTGTCTGTCTGTCTGTATGTCTGTCTGTCTTTCTGTCTCTCTGTCTGTCTGTCTGTGTCTCTCTGTCTGTCTGTCTGTCTGTCTGTCTGTCTGTCTGTCTGTCTGTCTGTCTGTCTCTCTCTCTCTCTCTCTCTCTCTCTCTCTCTCTCTCTCTCTCTCTCTCTCTCTCTCTCTCTCTCTCTCTCTCTCTCTCTCTCTCTCTCTCTCTCTCTCTTTTTCTCCCAAACTATTGTTTGTTCCCACCCAAACTGGTTTACTACACAGGCCGGGCATCACGACCATTATGAACCATTTAGTACGGGTGTCAGGTCAGACTGATTTACCGCGGGATTACCACTCGTAGCGGCGTTATGGAGGCCACACGACCGATACATTTCATAAAGGGGGTGTCATACAAGCGATTTTCCTGTCATTTTTTTACAAGCAATTTTTTTTGTACTATGTGGATGAGGGAGACAAATGGCAAAACTGCCTGTGAGTTGAAAGAGTGACAGGGACAAAATCACGGAATGTTAGAGCCAAAATGCCTGGACACAGAGTTTAAGGTAATTTAAATCATAGGATGAAGGAAAGTTGGATTCAGGGAGAGAGTTCCAGAGCTCAGCTGTTGAATAGAAGAGAGAGTGGGAGTATCATTTCACTCTTGGGTTGGAGAGTTGCACAGAGTAGGAGTGGGATTGTGTTGCAAAACAGGTGCTATGTACTCTACGTAGAGGAGGTGGTATACATTTAGAGAGCTCTGAGGAACACTGATTATTATAATAGCGGTATAATAGTGAGAGAGATGCAACATTGCGGCGAATAGAAAGAGACTGCAAAGAGTCCAGTGAGTGGACGGGAGTTAATGAGACAAAAGGCCTTCCTTTCCACTTTGTCAAGAAGTACGGTGTGAGAGGATCCTCCGCACACATGCGAACAATACTCAATGCATGGATGAACTTCTGCCCCTGTACAGAGCAAGAAGTTGTGCAGAGGTAAAGAACCTTTTGAGGCGGTTGAGCACACACAGCTTCTGGGAAGCTGCCTTAGCAAGACTGGTACTATGGTCATCCAAGTGAGAGCAGAATAAAAAGAGACACCGAGAGGTGAAGGGTTGATTTGTGTATTATTGAAGTATAAGGGATAGACCTGTGTGAGTTCTTGACGGGTAGATAAATGGTAAAATTGGGTCTTAGAAGCATTGAAAGCAACAAGATTTGTTCTGCCCCAGTTGAAAATGGTTGATAGATAAGTGTAGATGTAGTGTATCACATGAGTTTTTGAGTGATTGCTTGCTGGGGCTTTCTGAATCTAGTTGAATAGTGCAACGTAGAGTCATCAGAATAGGAATGGATGGGACAGGAGGTACAGTTGAGTAGATAATCAATGAATATTAGAAAGATAATTGGAGATAGGACAGAACCATGAAGAACAACAGAGTTGATAGGTTGAGGAAGTGAACGATGGCTGTCCACAACTGCAGCTATGGAACGGCCTGAAAGGAAATTAGAGACAAAGGCGCACAGATGGAGGGATAGAAATTGAAGGAAGGTAGGTAGAAATTAGAGATTTGTGCCAGACTCTATCAAAGGCCTTTGATATGTTTAGCGCAATAGAAAAGGTCTCGCCGAAGTCCCGAAAGGAGGATGACCAAGAGTTAGTAAGATATGAAAGAAGATCACCAGTAGAGCGACCCTTAAGGAAGCCAAACTGGCAATCTGAGAGTAGATTATGAGAAGAGAAATGCTAAAGAAGTAAGAATAGTTTCAAAAACTTTGAATATGCAAGAAATGAGAGCATTTGGACGATAGTTGGAGGGTTGAGAGCGGTTAGCCTTCTTTGGGACAGGTTGAATGAGAGCAAACTTTCAGCAAGAAGGCAAGATATTAGAGGAGAGACAGAGACGAAAGAGTTTGCCAAGGCAGGGAGTCAGCATGGAAGCACAGTTCTTGAGTACAACAGGATGAATACCATTCGGACCATACATCTTCTTTGTATTAAGCCCAGAGAGGGTAGAAAGTACATCTTTAGAAGAGATTAGGATATTAGGGATGAAAAAGTGAGAGGGGGGGTGGAGAGGAAAGAATAGCACTGGAATCATCCAAGGTAGAGTTTTTAGTGAAAGTTGGGCGAAGAGTTCAGCTTTGTCAGATGAGGAAGTGACGGTAATGCTGTCAGAGTGGAAAAGGGAAGGGGTAAGACCAGAAAGGATAATAGTTAGAGAGTTTTTTTAAATAAAAAAAGTACTGTCGGAGAGCCTCCCAGTCAGCAGCACCAAAGTGCCGCAAGCGCCGCTGGCTGGGTGGATCAGGTGGCCGTACTGGAGAGATAGGACAGGTGACAAAGTATAGGTTTGAGTCCCGAAGGGAAGAAGGAAAACCTAATATTTAGTAGTGGCCCCGGAATCATTGACGATGCGCCTTAACGTAGGTAATGGAGGCGGGTGCCCAACCCCGAAAGTGGTTGAAATAGGGGAGCTATCCCCCCGCCAAAGGCGGCTTTCTAGGGCCTTTCCTAGCTGATGCTGAGAGGATTGGGTTCTAGTCATGTGGTGATGGGCTGGTCTATCAGAGTGAGAACTGAGCGATCTCTGCCATACCCATAGCTTACTCTGACTGTTCCTTTTACTTATATATTTTCTAGATCTCAAGTGACGGCGTCTCTTGCGTGGATTGACCTCCTAATCTACCAAGATTGGAAGCCAAAGTGTCACATCTTTCCTTTGCCCCTCAACTTTCTCTTCATAATTGCTGAGGGGCACAGGGCCCTGGGTGGGGCTTTGGTTTCCCGGGCGTTTCCGCGCCCTCCTCAGCTCCCCGCCATGGAGTGGCTTCGGTCACCCAGGCTTTATTGTGGTCGGCAGGGAGGGTTCTGTGGGGGCGCTCGGTTGTGGCCTTGGCCTTGCTCGGGCCTTGGGGCTGTTCGGCTAGGCAGCTTGGGGAAAAACAACAACAACAACGTAGGTAATGGCCAATCTTGAACTCTAGCTTGCTGTTCAAACCTTCCCGCCCGGGGAGAGATCAAATACTATTGCCACACATCGTGAGCAAAACGCTATTTAAAAAAAACACTCACAGACTCGTCCTTTATGATGTGGGTACCACTACTAGAAAAAACTAGTAAAAAATAAGTAAACTAAAAAATTAAACTTGACATAGCATTGCGCTTCCCTTGCGTCTGCTGTTTTGGGTACGGCACGCCACCCTCCTCGTAGCGGCTGTTCGTTCTTAATCTGATATCTGTTAATTTCATTAATCGATTTTAGGAGTAGAGTTGGTTGGTGGAGAGAACATAATAATATCGAGACTCAAAATATAGCAGATGAATGGGAAGGGGATGGAAGGGAGGGCCAAAATCGTCAATGATTCCGGGGCCCCTACTAAATATTAGGTTTTCCTTCTTCCCTTCAGGACTCAAACCTATAATTTATTAGTGGCCCCTTCATCATTGACGATGCGCCTGATATCTCAAGACTGGAGGGGGACATTCATCATGAACATCGAAAACCACTAATAAATTAGATAAGGTCCAAACAAACACGTACTAATCAGATCAGTTTAATACAAAATTATAAAAGGGGTTACAGGCAGTGTCTCTTAAAGGAAGCCTGTGGTGTTAGCACCGTTACGTTTGATAGAACAGTTGATGTAACACAAAAATAAACTATTCATCTAGCTTATAATACATCAATAAATGAGGATCTCATTGTATCAAAGTTGATAATATGTTGGCCTATATATTTATGGCCCCAGGTACTGTATTACCAAAATATTTGTACTCTCACTCTAATCCGAATCCTTAAGATTATTGAGTATATTGGAAACTATTTCATCCATATTGTTAACATCAAATATTAAAATTTCCTAACTAGACTTACTTTAGTCTAAGGAACAGGTTATCACATGACCTTAATACTCGTTACATTTTGTATCACATCAGAGGCAGGCTGAGTCCTTAGCTAGGATACTCCCCCCCCCCCCTTTTTATTACAAAAATAGCTTAAAACTAGACTTTCTGCCTTAATGCTACACATGTACGAGAAGGTTTCATGAGATTTACGGACAGGTAACGTGTGAGGAATGTATGATTTGATGACCACAATTTGGTCTGTTGAATATCATCTAGAGAGTAATTATGGAGGAATCGAAGTGATGCTGCCCATTTACGGATATCGTGTGAGCGAGCCAACACGCCGGGATTACTCTCACGAATGACTTCCACTAATAACATAAGAACATAAGAAAATGGGAGTCTGCAGAAAGCCGATTGGCCTAAGCAAGGCAGATCCCTGTCCCACACAACCCCAATTACAAAGCCCAATTATAGGCTCAACACTCTAATACCCTGAGGATCATCTTACCAAAACGGTTAGAGATTAACGCAGGATTACAGGGGTCTGCAGAGCGCTGATTGGCCCAACCCTGCTGATCCCCCTTCACACCCAACCCTTCTCGTCCATATGCTTATCCAATTTTATCTTAAAGCTCCCTATCGTTTTTGATCCCACTATAGCACTTGGTAGTCCATTCCACCCATCTACAACTCTGTTACCAAACCAATATTTGCCTATATCTTTTCTGAAACGAAATTTATCTAATTTGAAACCATTGGTACGAGTTTTTTCGCTATCACTGAGCTTTAGTACATTTGTCATGTCCCCTTTGTTAATCTCACTAACCCACTTGAACACCTCTATCATATCCCCTCTAACTCTGCGTCTCTCTAACGAATGTAAGCCTAATTTCTTCAACCTTTCTTTATACGGAAGATTTCTAATATTATGGATCATTTTTGTCATTCTACGTTGTACTCTCTCCAATGAATCTATGTCCATTCTGTAATAAGGACACCAAAATTGAACAGCATAATCCATATGGGGTCTCACTAATGACAAGTAAAGTTTTAAGATAACATCAGCAGTTCTGTTACTCACACTCCTTGAGATGAACCCGAGAATCCTGTTTGCCTTGTTTCGAACGCTTATACACTGTTGTCTAGGCTTCAAATCATTGCTAACAAACACACCTAGATCTTTCTCACAATTCGAGTTTTCTAATTCCACATTAGCTAGTTTATATTTAACATTTGTATGCATCTTCCCTATCTTTAATACCTTGCATTTGTCAATGTTAAACTTCATCTGCCAATTTACTGACCATTCGTGTAAGGTATCTAGATCCCTTTGGAGGCACTCTATATCTCTATCTGAATCAATTGTTCTCCCCATTTTGGTATCGTCTGCAAATTTACTTATCCTACTAGTTATACCTAAATCAAGGTCATTTATGTATATAACAAACAACAGAGGACCTAATACAGATCCCTGGGGGACACCACTTTTGACTGCTCCCCATTCTGACTTCGTACCATTTATGCTGACTCTCTGCTTCCTACCAATTAGCCATGACCTAATCCATCCCAACAACGCCCCACCTATTCCATGCGCCTCAACCTTTCTCATCAATCTCTCATGGGGGACTCTGTCGAAAGCTTTACTGAAATCTAAATATATTATATCATATGACTTGTCATTATCTACTGCTTCATATACCTCTGAGAAAAAACTAAGCAAATTAGTAAGGCAAGAACGTCCCTGAGTGAATCCATGCTGAGAAGAATTTATTAAATTAAATGTATCTAAGTGGTTTCTAATTTTACAAGCAATAATTGACTCTAGTAGCTTTCCTATGATTGATGTAAGACTAATGGGACGGTAATTGGATGCTATTGATTTGTCACCTTTTTTGAAGATCGGAACTACGTTTGCAAGCTTCCAAGCTTCTGGAACTATACCTGTCTCCAATGACTTGTTAAATAAAAATGTTAATGGGTAACTTAACTCATCCCTACATTCTTTTAATACTCTAGCATATACCTCATCAGGACCAGGCGATTTATGAGGTTTCAGTCTGTCAATTTCCTTAAGCACATCATTTCTACTTATAGTAACCGTACTTAACCTATTTTCTATACTATCGCTATATACCTTACGGACTTCTGGAAACTGTGTCAAATTTTCATTAGTGAAAACGGAAAGAAATTGACTATTTGATGTACTGCACATTTCTAAATCATTTTCTGTCATTTCTCCTATCGAAGTTTTAAGGGGACCAATTACATCTCTAACCTTGGATTTATATAGTTGGTAAAAAGCTTTAGGATTATTTTTTGAGTCATTGGCAACCTTAATTTCATAATTTCTGTTTTCTTTCTTAATATCCTTTTTTACCTGTCTTGATAGATTCTGATAGTAAGCAAGTAGGTGAATTTCGCCTTTTCTAATTTTTCTATATATTCCTCTCTTTTGTCCTAGAAGATCTAATAGTCTATTATTCATCCATTTGGGTTGGTTCTGTGTTGATCTAAATTTTCTTTTGGGGATGTATTTATTTTGTGCATTGAATACTGACTTGATAACATTATCGTATGTATCTACCAAGGTTGACGTCTCTTCCTGACTTAAGATGACAGGTGCCTGAGAAGGGGTACACTCATTTGGACACCTGGATCGACTTAATTTTTTGACCATAGGGTCCGCTAATAGGGCTCTTCTTAACCCACCATAATTGGTTTTTCTAAAGTCAGGTATTAATGTTGTATTCTCTCTGGTATTACCTTTCCATTGTATATTAAAATACACAGAATTGTGGTCACTATTTCCTAGGTGGTCCCCTATCTCTACATTATTTATCATATGTTCATTGTTACTGAAAACTAAATCGAGAATATTATTACCTCTAGTCGGCGTATCTATGAATTGAAATAAAAAACTATCTTGTACTACCTCTATAAACTCCTCAGAATCAGAGTCTCCTATTTGATGCTGCCAATCTATATTCGGAAAATTAAAATCCCCCATAATGCACACATTGCTAAACCTTGATGCCATTTTAATTTCCTCCCATAATGACGTTCCGTCATTTCTACTCATATTTGGCGGTCTATACATAACTCCAATAATTATGGTCTCACTACCTTCGTTAACCTCTACCCAAACACTTTCATTATCGTTATTTAGTCTAATACCTGATTTAATACAACTTTTTAATGTACTCCTGACAAACACTGCTATACCGCCACCCCTCTTACTTGTTCGGTCATATTTAAACAAACTATATCCTGGTATATCAAATTCTGCTAAAAAATGCCTGTTTTCTGTATTAATCCACGTTTCAGTTAGCGCTATTATGTCTATATTTTCTTTGCTAACAAGGGCTCTAAGTTCGTTCATTTTGTTACATAGACTCCTACAGTTTGTGTAATATACTCTCAATTTACTTCTTTTCTTTATACCTAATTTACCTTTGTTTTTAGCGACATTTCCATCTTCCGTTGCACCATCACTACTATCATTTGCATTATAGTCATCATTTTTAGCATGAGACTGAATATCCTTATCGCTTTCGCCTGACGCTAATATTGTTCCATTTAACCTCTCATTTACACTCTCAATATTTCTGTTCAAAACCCCACAACCACCCTATCTAAAGAACTAGCTAATGTAGAAACCCCTAACCGTGAAAGATGAACCCCATCCCTTGCGTACATCCCATCTCTCCCATAGAAACTATCCCAGTTATCAATGAATGGTATTTCTTTTTCTTTGCAATATTTCTCCAAACGGCAATTGACACCAATCGCCCTGGATGTCCATTCCTTGGGAACTCCTCTTCTGGGTAGGATACAATGTACTACAGGGACCCCTCCCTTCATCCTAACTTTATCTAACACATCCCGATACTGCTGCAGCAGTTCCTCACTTCTACCCTTACCAACATCGTTACTCCCGGCACTGAGACAGATAATGGGGTTATCTCCACTATCTTCCAAGATGTGGTCCATCTTCTCTAAAACCCTCCCAACTCCATGGCCAGGCAGACACACAACCTTCCTAAGTTTAGTGCGGGTAGCCCTAACTAAATGTCTTACCATGGAGTCGCCCACAATCGACACAGACTTACCTTCTCGGGACACAGACTTACCTTTCCCTCGGGAGGATCCAGCAGCTGCAGTTGGAGAACCCCCGGTGGTGGCAGAAGCTCCCTTGGTGGTGGTAGTGGTGGTGGTAGGTAGCACAGCGTCAGAGGTTGGAGCTGAGTCGGCGGCAGGCACTTCGGTTATCCCTCCCTTATCCTGACTATCTTTTCCCTCACATTCGTCTCGCAAAGGAGAGAATGTATTTGTCACACTCATACCTATTCTACTATCCTGCTTCTTGAGTGTGACTTTCCCACCCGTATTTTTAACAACCTGCCATGAATACAATTTTTCATCAACTTCCTCCCTTTTCCCCTTACTTGACTTTATTTCCTCTTGGCTAAGCTTGAAAGCTAGATTTTCGTCTTTAATCAAATCCACTTTCCTCTGAATTTTAACATTAACCTCCCTTAGAGCCAAGACCTCTTCCTTCACCACAACCATCTCCTCTCTTACCTGGAGAATAAGGTGATGCAGATCAGTTAGAGACTCGTACTCCATACCTGCCATGATCCCAATAAGCTTAGCGAGGAGCAAGAAACTAAGTACAGAAAAACAAAAACAAGTAAACTAACAGCTAAAAACTGAGCTATAACACTTTTATATAACACGAGTGCACTGCCCCCAAACACAGGTAGGTGTAATGGTCACTAAAGGTCACTGGTAAGTGGTCCGGGCAGGAGCTCAGATTAACACAACCTTCTCCTGTCACTGACTGAACTATCGCAGCTAGCCGGCGTTTTTGTAGATGTTTACCTGTCCGTGAAACCCAGAGGGCCGGGAAGCCCGCATAAATAACATAAGTGACTGCACTTGGCAAAATAAATGGTGCCTACCACCTTGTTTCAGAGCCGGAACTTCGAACTCTGTAAAAACATGATTACTATGTTCATTCTTAGCTATGAAGTTAGGAGCAGGAGCAATATGAACACTCATGTTACGCCTTGAAAAGCTTAAACAGGTTGGCTCCGAACTCATCGCCGCCAACTCAGACACCCTGTCACCCGTAGCCAGTGCCATTAGAAAAATAGCCTTTTTTAGTGTTAAGTCAAAGGGTGGATCCTTTTTTTTTTTTTTTTTTTAAAGAGACAATGAACGGAGGAAGGAAAAACACAGATAAAACAAAAGGGTCCATGTGCCTAAAGGCATCCTCCATTCATAAAATGTTTGTAACAACTGGATTTAAACATTTGTAGATTGTAAGTTTGTGGAAAGCAATTCGAGAGAAGTGAATTCCAAAGAGTAGTAGCTCTGGGGATAAATGAATTCTGATAAGCAGAAGTTCTGCATTGTGGAGGAGAAAGTGTAAATTCATGGGCGCTCTCAGCTGCCCTAGTTCTACGGGGAAAGATGTGGAGAGGCGGCACAATTGAAGCAAGTTCCTCGGAACAATTGCTGTGAAAACATCTGTAGAATGATGCAAGGGATGCAACGTTTCTTTGTATGGCTAATGTAGGAAGGTCCTGTGTGATTGCAGGGTTATTGATTAATCTAATAGCTTTATTTTGAATTTTGTCCAACTGCCTCAATGCAACCACTCCACTTCCATCCCACAGAGGTGAACAGTAATCCATCTGAGAACGCACATGACTTTTATATATCACGGCCAACTGCTCGTCAGTGAAGAATTCTCGAACTCTGTACAGGAGTCCCAGTTTTTTAGAGGCATTCTTAGCAATGCTTCTAACATAATGTGTCCAGCTCAAGTTAGTAGTTAATGTTACACCGAGAATGTCAATACTAGGGGAAGTGGGAATATTTAAATCATTAAAAAATATATGGGAGTCAGTGAGATTCTGTCGGTTAGAAAATTGAATGTATTTGGTTTTCTGTGCATTAAAGGAAACTAGATTCTTTTGTCAATATTTACGGGACTGAAGCATCTCAAGGGCCAGATCAAGAGACCAGGTGGGTGTGAGTTGACGAAGAGTAGGGCAAAGCCTGAAGCAAGACCTCATGAAACCCTATTCCTCCGCCTCCGGCACAGACAGACCAGTTTAATCGAAAAAAGGTGTCCTAATTGCTGTGAGGTGATTCCTTAAAGTGACAACTGACAACTTTTGAATATCAAATAGGTAATTTAAATAATTAAACACCAGAGCCACTGAGGACTGCTGTTGATCAGTTTCTACGATCCAGGTAGTAAATGACTTCCATTGTGATTGGTACTGTCGTTGGGTTGATTGAGCATACTGATTAATCAACTTGTGAGTCACAGTTTCCCCAAACTGGCCTAGCCACTTGGTCTTCTGAATATCGACAAGGCAAAAGTCAGCGAGGTCTTGAGGTTTCCAATTGTCTCTAAGTAGAAGTACGAGATCGGGAGCGACACCGGGTTCTCGCACCACGTCTTTAATTGGTTGTACCATACTTGAGCCGGCCACAAGGGCGCGATCATCGAGACCATGCCCCGATAATCCCGTAGTTTGTGAACTACTTTGCACATTAAGGATGCGTCTGGAGGTGGAAACAGTTAAATGGAGCTCCATTTGTTCCACTCGACCAGAAATGCGTCCGGACCCCGCGCCGGAGTCTGACTCCGGCGTGTGAGGTACTGAGGCAGCCTGTGGTTTGCCTCTGACGCGAACAAGTCCACTTGTGGATGGTAGGGTTCGGCAATCATCTCTTGAAAGATGTTTTTGTCTGAGAGCCCATTCTACTTGAGTGCTCTGTCTCCAGGACAGAGCATCCGCCCATACATTCGCCACGCCGGGCAGATACGTTGCGTAAAGATAAATCCCGAGCCTCGCGGCTAGTCTAAATATCTTTTCCGACAACCTTTGTAACAATCGAGATCTCGCTGACTCTTGCTTTTGAATGCATGTCACTGCAGTCAAATTGTCCATTCTGAAGGCTAGGGACTTTCCCGCCTGGCTCATGCCGTGCTCCTGTAAAAGAATAGTGGGACTAGCAACTCCTTGGCATTGATATGAAGATGATTTGATATTGACCATAGATCCTGACCCTGATGGCCTAAGTTTGATTGGTAACCCCATCCCAGGGTTCCTGACGCGTCTGTATCTACCCAAACCGTCGGAGGCGGAGCTGTCCAAGTTAAGGAGGAGTGAATTACTTCTGGCTTCGCCAAAGCCGCCAGAAGGTTGTGGATTAATGTTGGAATTGTCCTCAGTGTTTCCGCCGGGAACAGCGTAAAGCACCTGTTTCCTTCCAAGATAATTATTTTGACCTTCAGACGACCTAACGGTACCGTCAGCTGTATCCAATTGAGTGAGCCTACCAGATATTCCCAGATCTTCCTCGTTGTCGTCTGAGAATGAAGAACCCGAAAGAGTTTCCTGCGAAATATCTGACGGTTGTCCACGCTCTGACTCAGAGTGAGTAACTCGGTATCCCAGATAAGGCCCACCCACTGGATTTTCCTGGTGGGAATTAAAGAAGACTTCGCTAATCTTACCCTGAACCCTAAGGCAGCTACATGATCTAATACCTGTTGAACATGATGAAGGCACATTATCTCGGATTGGGCTACCACTAGCCAATCGTCTTGGTGCCATAAAACCATGATTCCCTGTTTTAGCAATGGTAGCAAAGCCTGTTGGACTAACTTTGTGAAAACTCGGGGTGCTAGATTTAATCCAAAGGGCATTCTTTGAAAGACAAACGTTTGATCCCCGTTGCATAAAGCTAGAAACTTCTGAAAACGTTTGTTGATTGGGACATGCCAGTAGGCATCTGTCAGATCTATTGAGCACATCCAGCCGTGCGGCGGGAGTGACAACCTGATCTGATTCACCGTCAGCATCCTCAATGACCGATTGTGAATGTGGGTATTGAGATGTGAGAGGTCGATCACCGGCCTCATCTGAACACTGTCCCTCTTTGGCACCAAAAAAAACGGGATATGAACACTGGCATTGACATAGAACTGGGGATTATGATCTGCTTTTGTGCCATCTCTTTGACAATGGATCCCACCTCCAATGAAACACGATTGAATTCTGTGGGGAAATGTAAACGGGGTCGCCGGGACCACCGCCACGAGAGACCTTTGCGGACACTGTCCTTGCACATGTTCGCTGGGGCCATGCCCGGATATAATCTCGGAAGTTACCAGTCACATGACTGGTCTTGTCCGGCAGTACTACTCTCGGATCCGTCTCGCCTTGCCTTGGCACTGGGAGTGAGAGAGCCTTGTGGTGTCTCAGTTTTTTGACGAGGAGGATTGTGATTCTGACTTTGGAGTGGGGGGATGAGGGGCCTTGCTACCATCGCTACTGGGTATACCCCTAGATTGACCCCGAAACCACCTCCCTCTACCCCTGGGCTGACCACACCCTCTAGGTGTCCCGGTATGAGCAGGGGTTGTAAAAGTCTTGGCTGACTGATGGAACTGTGACTGGCCACGAAAGGAACTCTTAGCTTTGAAATTTGGTTTAGCTGACTGCTCACCCTTGGACTTAGCAGTGGTGGCAGGTTGTGAGTCTAGTAGAAAATTAACGGTGCGCCAAGCTTCGCTAGAGACTAAGGTGGATGTAAAAACATTAGATAATATCAACCGCCTACCAATCTCTGCCGGAAGCCTTCTCACCAAGTACACTCTCAGATCTTGGCGTACCCGTACAGCCTCAAAGAGAGCTGTCCGAACGTCGCCGAGAGACTGAATCGAGTTTTGGAGGAGGAGGCGCCTGGACAGAGAAAGATCCTTCTGGGTTCCGGCGTCCCTAACCGACTCAGTCGTCCGAGCCAAAGAGGCTCCAAGCTGGCGGCTGAGAAGGTATTGAGACGCCAGCCTCCAGGCTTTCTGTCTCATTTTATAATCTTTGTCGATCTGGACCTGTGTGGGAGGACAAAAGGGTTCAGGTAACTGGCACAAAGATAGTTTCGGGGCCCCAAGAAAATAAAAAATATGTTGGGGAAACCCGTCCACCTTGCCTACTGGCATAGAAAACCAATGATTGTCTTCTGACGGAAGTTGGTGACTACTTTTGTTGGTAATGTTGCTGGCAAACAGCTGGGCCTCATGTCCCCAGGCAACCCAAGGCCCAGACTCCCCTCCCTGAACGTGAACTAAAGACGCCCCATGAGAGTCCCTGAAAGGAATGGAATTTAATTCGGGGGTCAACCCCTGCAACACTTTTAAATCATTCATCCCATCAGATTTAGTCCAGTCAGAAAACAGTTTTCCAGAGGAAGTAGGAGGCAAGGCGGGGGATTGCGAGTAGACAAAAAATTCAGGATTAAAAAATGTTGGGATGGCCTTAATAACAACATCAAGTACCTCTCCCGACTGGTTCTTGGCCCGTAACTTTTTCGCCTCACTTGCCTCTATAACCCAGTGACTCTGGACAGGTAACTCACCTGTAACCGTGGGTTGTGCGACCTCGGGGCGTAAAGGCTTAACTACTGACCAGGAAGTATCTGGTCCATACAAGAGTGGCATAGGGCCCTTTTTGCTGGGGATGGATTTGTCTAGTGGAGGGGATAACAACTCTGAAAACAATTTCAAGTCAGACGGCAACAGCGCAGTGGCACCTGAAGTCGGAACCACGGGATTGACAGTGACAGCAGGGGGAGGTGAAGTTATAATAACTTGAGGTTGCACTAACACTTGCCCAAGAGGTCGCACCACCGGGGCTACTGGTGTTGGAATAACAGCCTGTCGCTCATACTTAACCTGCCTCATAAAATCAAACAGCTCTTGCAACTGGTCCTTTGCTACAAAAAGCCCACTTTCCTGATCAGACTGGGACGCGGACTGTGACATCTCTGAGCCCTGCGTTCCAGATAGCTGAGAAGCTGAACGTTGGCCAGACGCCAGCTCCTCAGTATATACTCCTTGTTGGCGTATGTTGGAACCTGGTGACCGGGTTGAAGGGGCTGGTACAGCCTCCGACCGAGACTCGTCAACCCGGGCAGCGGTTTCTAGTGTATCTGTTTGTGAAAAGTCGGGAACGCCGGGCCCAGACAGGTCAAGCATATTTGAATCTGGGATGTCATACAAGGGGGATTCCTGAACAGATGAACGCCGGTCCGAGGAGCTATCATGCCCCCGCCGGTCAGAAACTACACTGCCGCCTCTTTCCCTCCCTAACACCGGTAAAGCAGCAGGCTCCGGTTTGGGATTAAGGGGAATAGTAAATTGGGGGGAAGAGCCTGAGACAGAACTAGATGTGTCTCCTTATGCCTCACTCCTAGAGGAAGATTTCTTGCCCGATTTTGACGGACCCTGAGCCGTCTTCTTCCCTGATGAGGAGGACTTCCTATGCCGGCTCGACTTTGACTTGTCCCCGGTGGATAATGCGGAGTCAAAGTTCGAGCGAGACCTCTTAGCAGCCTGGTCATCTGACGGAGACTTGGGCCGTGGTATAGGTGATCTGGACCTATCTTGCCGACTGGCCGAAGCTGGCGCCTCCGGCGGATATTCGGTCTGAGGTCGCTTTTGGTGGCGGGAGGAAGTGTCACAAGAAGAAGATCCCGGAGGGGATGAAGTAACTAATGAACTCTTTAGCAAGTCATCTAGAATTCGGTCATCCAATTGAAGGGACTTATGAGCTACTGTCTTACAGTACGTTACAAATTCAGATCTAATGTGTAGTAGGACAGTTTTACACTGACTATCTTCATGGTTGACAAAAGCATTGCGGAGGGCTGAACATTTGGGACAAGATTGGGACAACCAACGACCTCTCGAACGGTCTAGACATGGAACACACTTTACACAAAGTAAGTGACCGATAATCACTAAATTGTGACAACCCAGAGCCGCACAGAAAGAGAAATTACTCTTATCCATGATTACACTTCCCCCCGCCAAGGAGATGCTATCCTTCCTAGGTGACCCACATGCGAACCTGTGTGAGAGAAAATTCCAAGAATCAATGCTCATAAGGACACGCTAGGCTGGAAAAGCTAATATTAATATATCTCCACGTAAAAAAGAAGAAAGCATTGAATACCACTTAAACAATCTTAATTCCCCTTACGTTAAGTACATTCCCCAGAAATGTAATTGAGTAGTGTGTAGCCGATCATGTGCTACGAAAATTTGTTAACTTCTTACCTAAGTGAATAACACTGACCTAACCTATCTTGTGATGCTTTAATCAAGCCCGGCGACCAACGCTATAACGGAATTAGATTCTAAGCCCAGCGGACCAATTGCCAATGATAAAGCAAAACAGTTTAACTGGAAGCTACAAGATCGGAATGGGTGAGTTCTTTTCTCGGCTCAGCCGTTATTCGCGCGGCGGCAGTGGCTTCCCACTAATGCTAGCCGGCGTAACGTTCTTCTGTACCAATCAAAGAACGTTTTCTTTGTGAAGTTTTATGCGGCGGAAAAAGTGATTACGAGGGAAGGCATAGCCGTAACCCTTCGAAACCCGATTTGTTTAGTAACATGCCGGTTCATCCGGAATCATACTATACGCCGTAAACAACACAACAAAATCCATTGCAATCCCGTACCAAACGTGGAAAAACTGAATTTCTTAACATAACTCAGAGTGTTTCCCGGCGGAAAAACCACGCGAAACACCCGGAGACACGTAAGTAGGTCTCACTTGAATAAAAATCCCGCCGGAAGGGCCAACCCTCCAATATATAGGAATGAATGTGTACATACATGGCATGGTTATACATAAATAATAATCAATAATCAATGATAACACTTCCTAACCATATACTGTATACTGTATAATTATGCAACCTAATGAGGCCAACTAGATGGGAGCAAGTAGTGATGAGTTCAGTCATATAGCACAAACCTGCGATCCAGCGTCGACCACACAACACGTACAATACACGATGAGAAGATTACAGGGCAGCATGGCTCCGTGCCGGACCCCTCAGCTAAGTGATAAAATCCAAACGGCACTAGTCCACGGGGCATACTTGTTGCACACCCTTAAGGGACCGAGCAACAGGCTCCAGTTCACCCTAAAAGAATCCTCATGACTAAATAGTGAACTAATAGTGAGCTAGGGTAATGAATCAGAACACGTGGGGAGCCTTGCCTTATCACAACAAGGACTCCACCTGAATGCTTAGACCCAGAAAAACAGTCTTCAGGGCCCGTATTTAACACTTCAGCCTACACCTAGTCGATAATCTAACCTGACTTCAGCACTATCATGTACAAATGAGTAAAGACTGACCACCACCGAAGAAAGGTGACGAACAAGGGAAGGCAGGAGTGCCAGGGACACACGTCCAAACTGTGCGGGCCCGGGGAGAATAAGAACGAACAGCCGCTACGAGGAGGGTGGCGTGCCGTACCCAAAACAGCAGACGCAAGGGAGGCGCAATGCTAGATCAAGTTTAATTTTATATTTTATTTATTTTTTACTAGTTTTTTCTAGTAGTGGTACCCACATCATAAAGGACGAGTCCGTGAGTGTTTTTTTTTAACACCTTAAGAGCGGGTGGTGGAGTATGTTTCACCGTGCCGCCCAGCGGGGGGGTTTTACCATAAATGGGGTGGCTTCCGTGCTCTTTTTCATGCATCAACAAGAGCCAGAGCGTAATACAAGTATGTATCCGTGAAAGGGCGATAATTGACCTTTCCAATGACACCCGAACCATCCTTCTACGATCACTGGTTGTCTTGCAACGATCGTGCAACCGAAGGGCAAAATTGCTAAAATACAGTAATTTCGTTACATTATTACGTGTGTAGCGAATGAGAGAGGGTGGAGTAGTGTGGAGTACATGTCAGTGGGCCCACGACGGTCGTGGCGAGCGGTCATGAGGTAACCTACGCTCCTCCCACCGCTCGGCTCTCTCTCAGAGCCAATATTGCGCCAAAATTGCACAGACTAAAGTCCGCCCCCGCCACATAGTCCAATTTTTTTCGATACGGACTTAAGTCCGCCCCCGCTAAAGAAGGGTTAAGAGTGTTTCGCTCACGATGTGTGGCAATCGTATTTGATCTCTCCCCGGGCGGGAAGGTTTGAACAGCAAGCTAGAGTTCAAGATTGGCCATTACCTACGTTAAGGCGCATCGTCAATGATGAAGGAGCCACTAATAAATTATAGATTTGATTCCCGAAGGGAAGTAGAGAAAACCAAATATTTAATAGGGCCCCGTAATCATTGACGACTTCGCTTATTAGTATAATATTCTCCATTCAACATCCCGTGCCAGCATTTTGAATATCCCGCGCGGAAGTTATCATGGAGTACTCGTCATAAGTGCACGCTTAATTCCCTTATGGGATCGTCATTTTGATCGGGTACCCTACAGAAAAAAACTCTGTAAAATATAAAAAATACAAAATAACTTAATATCTGTTATCATATGACTTGCCATATGCGTGGATTTCTCATGTTTTGCTTCCCCGACACCAGGCCCTCTAGCGACCATCTTCGCCCTTCACTGATATACCAAGATAAAACTATAGAAATCAACGAATGGGAAGTGGGATAGTTGGGAGGGACAGTGTCATCACTGATTATGGGGCCCTACTAAATATTAGGTTTTCTTTACTTCCCTTCGGGAATCAAACCTATAATTTAAATAGGGCCCCTTCATCATTGACGACTTCGCCTTATTACCAAGACTGGAGGCGGGACATTCGTGGCAATATCCTATTCTCAGGGAAAAAGAATCCGTATAAAAAAATTTAAGTTTTATTGTAGGCCTATGCAAACCATATATACAAAATAGAAAAAGATTTGCAAGCAGTGCGTGACATTAAGTAACTGCTTGCTCATGGTCAGATCTTTACATTAGATCGTATGCATGATATATTGGGACACACATGTGTTCCCCAGAACTACAACTTCTGCAGAAGTTTGTTCGTTCTAATCTTAAAATTATTTGTACAGTAAATATATTTGTACCATCTGAGAATACGTACATACAGTAGTTGCAACTATGCTAGATATCTTCTTATAATTAACATGAAAATTAAATAATGGACTGTAGAACCAGTCTTATCACAGCTCGTGATTCATCACAATCTCCAGGGGCACAGTGGGGTATGGACTATTCTGCACCCCCCCCCCCCCCTTTTAAAAAACAAAACTTACATAATAGAACATTACCTACTGTACCCATTGTCGTAAAGCTACACAAGTACGCTTTGGTTTATCTAGGGCGACAGACAGGTAGCGTGTAAGGAAAGTATGATTGGAAGCCCATAATTGAGTATTCGCAATGTCCTCTACCGAAAAATTCTGAAGAAACTTGAGAGAGACTGCCCATTTCCTGATATCGTGAGCCCTGCCCATCACGCCGGGATTACTTTCCCTAAAAACGTCAACAAGCAAGGAAGCTAACTTTCTTCTCGTAACATGCCTACCTGTCTGGTTGACCCATAATGCACCTGGTTGGCGAGGGTGCGCAGCCCTCATAAACTTAGTGAGTGCTTGCACAGGACATAAGAGGTGATGAGTAAGGCCCCTCTTCAAAGCCGGGACGGAAAATTCAGAAAATACACGGTCAGAATGCTCGTTCTTAGCTATAAATGTGGGGGACGGCACAATTTGTACATGATCGTGCAATCTCCCAAACCTAAGGCAATTAGGTTCGTTGCTCATCGCCGCCAGCTCAGAGACCCTGTTTCCGGTGGCCAGAGCCATGAGGAATACAGCCTTTTTCAAAAGTGAATCAAAATCCGGCGCATTATTATATTTGCGCGATTGAAGTACTGATAAGGCTTTGTCAAGTGACCAAGTAGGTATGAGCTGACGGGGTGGTGGGCGAAGCTTGAAACACGCCCTCATAAACCCTTTCTCCTCCGCCTGCGGTATGGAAAGGCCAGTGAGATAAAAAAAAGGGAGTTCTAATGGCAGACAAATGATTTTTTAAAGTGGTTACTGAAAATTGTTTCTCTTCGAATAGGTAGTCTAAATATTTGAAAATTAAAACTTCTGAGGCAGTCGTTTGCCCTGACTCTACAATCAAGGTTATGAAGGTTTTCCAATGGGATTGATATTGTCTCCTGGTAGACATAGTGTATTGATTCATCAATTTATTAGTGACACTTTCCCCAAATTTAGCTAACCATTTGGCATTGTAAATGTCCACAAGGCAAAACTGAGCGAGGTCCGAAGGTTGCCAATTGTTTCCAAGTGGAAAGCGGAGACTGGGAGGGACACCGGGTTCCCGCACCAGTGTTGCAATTGATGGTACCATACCTGGGCTGGCCATAGCAGCGCGATCATCGAGACTAGGCCCCGGCAACCCCTCAGCTTGTGAATTACCTTGCACATTAGCACAGAATCTGGTGGAGGAAAAAGATAGATTGACGTCCACCTGGTCCAACCCACCAACAATGCATCGGGTCCCCCCGCCGGGGTTATATCCTGACGAGTGAGGAAGAGAGGGAGTCTGTGGTTCTCTTTGGATGCAAACAGGTCCACTTGTGGACGGTAAGGCTTTGCAATCATCTTGTCGAAGGTGGCCTGTTTGATTGTCCATTCTACTAGAGTGCTCCGCCGGCGAGAGAGAGCGTCTGCCCAGACGTTCGCCACGCCGGGGAGATATGTTGCATGCAGGAAAATGCCCAGCGATTCGGCCAGGGCAAAAATCTGTTCGGAAACCTTCAGCAACTCTCGAGACCTCACTGAGCCCTGTTTCTGAATACAGTAAACTGCAGTTTGCTTGTCCATGTGGAACGCAATTGATTTGTTTGTCAACGTCATGCCGTGATTTTGGAGAAAAAAGAGAGGAACTAAAAGCTCTTGTTTGTTGATATGCCAGTGAGTGTCATCTAACCAGGTGCCCTGCCCTTGATGGCCCTGGTTTGACTGATAGCCCCAACCTAGTGCCCCTGAGGCGTCTGTGTTACCCATACCGTAGGAGGGGGAGAAACCCATGTCGTTATAGAGTGGAGTACTTCCCGCTTGGCCCAGACCGACAGTAAACTGTGGATTAATAGAGGAATTGGCCATAATTTCTTCTCCGGCGAGAGAGGGAAAACCTTGTTGCCTTCCAGGATTAATCGTTTGACTTTCAGCCGGCCCAACTTCACAGTTAATTTGTATCCAGTTGAGAGAGCCGATCAGGGAATCCCACGTCTTCCTGGTCGTATCCAGACTGTGGAGAAAACGGAACAGTTTCTTGCGAAATCTGTTTCGGTTGTCCACACTCTGAGTAAGAGTCAGATTGGCGGTATCCCAGACCAGCCCTATCCACTGAATAGTCCTTGTGGGGACAAGGAGAGACTTCGCCAAGTTCACCTTGAACCCAAGGGTTTGCACATGAGCTAACACTTGGTTTACATGATCGTGACACAATTCCTTTGAGTTCGCCACTATTAGCCAGTCATCTAGATACCAAAACACCTGTATGCCCTGGACTAATAAAGGCAAAAGGGCTTGCCGGACTAGTTTTGTGAAAATTCTTGGTGCCAGGTTCAAACCGAAAGGCATTCTCTGGAAGACATAAGTCTCTTGCCTGACCCTCAGAGCGAGGATTTTTTGGAACCTCTTGTTTATAGGGACATGCCAATAGGCATCTTTGAGATCGATTGAGCACATCCAACCTTGCGGCGGAAGGGAGAGTCTGAGTTGCCGTACTGTAAGCATCCTGAAGGGTGAATTCATTATAAAGGTGTTCAGGTGCGAGAGATTGAGAACTGGTCGCATCTGCACACTGTCCCTTTTTGGCACTAAAAAGAGTCGTGAGGTGAACACTAGGTGATTGGAATTGACTTGGATAAGGACATGTTTGGAAATCATTTCTTGGACTAGAGCCTCCTCCTTCTGAGACACACTGTTGTATTCCGGCGGCTGACGCAGTCGAGGTCATCGGAGCCACCGCCAGGTGATTCCTTTGCTCACTACTTTTCTGGACAAAGTTTTCTTGGGCCAGGCCGAGCGGAATGAACGGAACGAACCCAGGTGCAAACTGGGCCTGTCCTTCAAGGCAACTCTCAAATCCTGCGCCCTTAAGCATGGTACTGGGAGACTGAGAGTATGGGTGGCTAGTTTTTTGGAGGGGGAGGGGGAGGTGGTTTGGTATCTGGTGGCTGGCTAGTTTTGGTGGACGACTGCCCCTGACTACCCTTTTGAGGGGCTTTACCTTTGTACCCAGAGTATTTACCTTGTTTGGACTTGTGCAGATTACCTCCCTGCTGAGGAGGGGGTCTGGGGTCCCTTGGCGACTGTTTGGCCTGTGGCTGGTAAGGCTTGCTACTGCCCTTTGACTTCTGAAAGGGCTTCTTCGCAGGGTCCTTCCAAAGTTGGGAGGTAACCTGCTTCCAAGCATTAACCTTATTAAACACTAGACTCCAGATTTCTGAGTTAAGTAGGGGGGCAGTAAGGACCGGCGAGAGAGTTACCCGGCGACCTATGTCTGCCAGCAACTTCCTGACCAGATGGACTCTCAGATCTTGGCGGGCTCGAACCGCTTCCATGATCGCAATTCTGATGTCTCCTAAATACTGAATGGAATTTTGAAGCAAAAGTCTCCTAGACAACTCAGTAGCTTTCCTAATTTGGGGGTCAGCTATGGCTGAAATAGTACGTGAAAGAGAAGTAATACACTTACTGTGAGAGCCCCTGGATGATTGGGAGCTTGCTTCAGAGGCCTCACCTGTGACAGACTGGGGGGCCGGGGAGAACAGCATTTCCTCCGGCTCCCTACTCAACTCAGAATTATCTTGTTGTACCTCTAATTCATGATCCGCCGGGTGCCACATAAAATCTGGAACCGAAGATGGTAACATATCTATGTTACTGTCATCAGATCTTTCCTGAGTTACGTTAAAAAGAGATTGAGATGGCTCAGACTGACGCCAGTAGCCCCCTGCCACAAAGGGCTGGGAGTCTGGTATTACCTGAGCGTTATCATCTACATGTGACCCTGACGGATATCCCCTGTACTGTTCGGCCAGGACTCTCTTAGGGCCTGTAGATCGAACACTACGGGGTACAAAATTAAATTTTGGTATGGCAAAGGTAACATTGGTAGGCATACTTAAGGATTGATCATGACTAGGTGTGGATTCCCGTGCTTCTGCCCCTATTTCCGAGTCGCCAGAGTCGTGCCGAGGCATATCCGGGGTCGAGGGTGGTGGCAGAGGGGTGTCCCTCCGTTGCCACTGCTTGCCTGACTCGTCGATCCCCCAGATTCCTCTCTCCGGCGTTTGAGAGACCAGGAAGACTCGGTGGAAGAGTGTCTAGACTGTTTGTGGGGGGACCTTGAACTTAACCTTGACTTCCGCTTGGGAGAGGATGATCTTCTTCTCTTAGCACGGTTCGAGGGGGGAACCTCGGTGATCTCACTCTCAGTGCCACTGCTACTACTCACTACCTCTTTGCTGAGGGCTTTCGACTTGACTTTGGGTCTGACAGATTTAGAGGAACCGGGTTTAACTAGGGATAACTTTATAATTAGTTGGTCCCATAGGGCCTCATCATCACAGTGAAGTGCTTTATGGGCTGTGTCTTTGGCATAAGAATTAAACGTAGATTTTATCTCTTGAAGTGCCGCTAAACACGATAAGTCTTTCTTAGTCACTAACGCGGTTTTCAAATCAGAGCAAATTGAACAGCGTTTAGATAACCACAAGCCTCTAGAACGATCTAGACATTTCACGCACTTAATGTATAGTTTGTGAGCGAAAATAGGCAACAGAGAGCAGGTAGGAGTAATGCATAATTCAAACCTCGGCATGGTGCCAAAAAAGGGGGCCCCTCCCCTGCCGGGATCAGCCGCCTAAACTCCGCCGGAGTAGCTGTCACACAGGAGCTTGGAAATAAAAGAAATCCAGGAATCAATGCTCGTAAGGATAACCTGTAAGGTGTTGTACACACATCCTATTTCGAGTCCGCCGGAAAATTAGCTATAGTGCACACTACTCTAACCTTCCGCTGGACTCGTCTAAGCTGACTTTAACTTCTTACCTGTGACAAATGTCACAGGCCCCTTGACCTTTAGTGTCTGATTATCTATGAAGAGTTTGCAAAACTAATCTTTTCACTCTTGTACACTCGACTTGTGGCGCCGCAGGGCGAGGAAGTAGAGTCGTGTAGCCGGGTCAGTCAGGGCGAGTTAACTCGGCGGACCGAGTTAGAAGCTCCCATAGGAATGCAGTTCCGCCGGAAGACTGTGGTTCAGCCAAACAGCACCGGGATCTTTGATTGTTTCTACCCGTTTTGAAGACGGATAACCTAAGCCCACAGCACGGGGCTGCCGGAAAAGAACAACCAAACTAAGGTGAGGGAGACAAGGCACAGCTCCACTCACCAAAGTTCCACATATCACACATAATAAATACATATAGGGACGTCTCCCCTACCCCCAAAACATGCAAACACACATGTTCAATCACTAGGGGTATACATAGGCATATAATAACAATACAGAAAATTTAGCATCCTAAATTACCTGAAGCCTACGCCGGAGACCCCTAACTAGGCTGGCCACGAGGTCCGAAGAACATCACAGGTAGACGACGCTCCGAAGCCCCAGCAGCAGCACACAGACGAGGGGAGGCCCGCCAAAGGGGCCTACAAGCAAAACACGAACCCTGGAAGGTGGAGCACCACGTGCAGACACCCTTAAATCAGAGCATTTGCTGATTCTTGAATCGAAGGGCATGTACTTTCCTCAATACTGACAGTCTGTATCATGCCTTGTAGAGTGGTACCGGTAGCCTCCTAGCTAAAGTATCACAAAAGCTAAAGGCGTAATCACAACAATAATAAAAACACACGCGGTACGACGATCCTGGGACCCGTAGACGCCTGTTACAAAAGTACCCTAAAATTACACATACTTCCTGCGAACATACTAATCTGGCAGCCGTGCGAGCTAATATGAACCTTGTTACTACAACACAGATATATACAAATGAGTAAGGACTCACTAGAAGCTCTGGAACGTCGAATGAAGCGGAGCTCGGCGAAAGCCTTGTTGACAGGATGGCTGCGGAAGTTGGAAGGGCGAAGATGGCCGCTAGAGGGCCTGGTGTCGGGGAAGAAAAACATGAGAAATCCACGCATATGGCAAGTCATATGATAACAGATATTAAGTGATTTTTTATTTTTTATATTTTACAGTTTTTTTCTGTAGGGTACCCGAACAAAATGACGATCCCATAAGGGAATTAAGCGTGCACTTATGACGAGTATTCCATGATAACTTCCGAGCGGGATATTCAAAATGCTGGCGCGGGATGTTGAATGGAGACTATTATACTAATAGGCGAAGTCGTCAATGATGAAGGGGCCCTATTAAATATATGTTTATGGTCGGAGGAGCCCAAAGGAAAGAAAACAGGGGAAGGGTTAGAAGATAGAAACAAGTCAAGAATGTTGGGCCGATCTCCAGGGAGGTCTGGGATACAGGTGGGTTGCTGGACTAACTGCTCTAGGTCATTTAGGATATAAAAGACGTAGGCTTGTTCACCAGTTTGGTCAGTGGAATAAGAGGAGAGCCATTGGCGGTGGTGAACGTTGAAATCTCCTAAGATGGAGATTTCTGAGTAAGGTGAGATGGATAGGATGAGTTCCGCTTAAAAGTTTAGATAGTCAATAAATTTGGGGAAGTCAATGGAGTTGGGGGGAAAGATAGACAGCACAGAAATATTTAGTATGAGAGTGACAGGATAATGTAGTCTACCAGCTTTAAAATCTTACTTATATCAAAATTCAGTCAAATTTTTCAAGTCGCGCAGGCAGGATACCACCACCATCACATCACTTAAAGACAACAACGACACTCTACAAACCACTCCAGAACACAAAGCACAGATACTCAACACTCATTTCCAATCAGTATTCACACAAGAAAACAACCAAATACCTAACATGCCAGAAAACCCCTACCCACCCATACCCCACCTAGACATAACGACTAACGGTATACAGAAACTACTAGAGACACTTGACACAAACAAAGCCACTGGTCCTGACAACATCCCTGCCTTCATCCTTAAAAATTGTGCTTCAATTCTTGCCCCCATCCTGCAAAGCATCTTCACTCAGTCACTTCACACAGGCATCCTTCCACCTGACTGGCTTTGTGCGAACATCACTCCCCTTTTCAAGACAGGTGACAGGACTGACCCAAAGAATTATAGACCCATCTCACTCACATCCATCCCATGCACAATTTTAGAACACATTATACATAAACACATTATGAATCATATAGATGCAAACAACATCCTTACTGACACACAACATGGATTTCGGCCCAAAAGATCATGCGAATCACAACTCATTGCCACATATCATGACATAACTAAACAACTGGACCGACGAGACATTAAACAGGTTGACGCTATATATTGTCCTCGATTTCGCCAAAGCCTTTGACAAAGTCCCCCACAAAAGACTTCAGCATAAATTAGCTTTTTACGGTATAACTGGACCTACTCTTCACTGGATCACTAATTTCCTTACAAAACGGACTCAACGAGTACTTCTTGACGGCTCTTCCTCAGACTCTGTCCCTGTTTATTCTGGTGTCCCACAAGGCACCGTTCTTGGCCCTCTCCTTTTCCTTCTTTATATTAATGACCTTCTTCTGTCAACACCTAACTCTTCTACTAGACTATTTGCCGACGATAGTTTGATGTTTAGGCCCGTACTGACTAGAGATGACTGTGAACTTATCCAGCAAGACTTAAATGCCCTCGAACATTGGGAGAACACCTGGCAGATGTGTTTCCGCCCCGATAAATGTAAACTTCTCCGCTTTACCCGCTCCCGATCACCCATCACTTTCAATTACACATTACACAACCAACCACTAGAATCAGTTCCTTCATACAAATATCTTGGCATCCACCTCTCCACCAACCTAAGATTCAACACCCACATTCATCACATACAAAGTCAGGCAAACTGCACACTAGGGTTCTTGAGAAGAAATTTACACAATTGTACACGAGACATCAAACACATAGCTTATAACACCCTTGTTCGCCCAACACTGGAGTACTGCGCCGCAGTATGGGATCCATACACACAATCTAACATTAACACACTTGAAAAAATTAACACAAAAGCAGCCAGGTTCATCACACATAATTACACGCAAACCCCAGGCATCACAACCCGTATCAAAAATCAAATAAACATGGAAACCCTAAACACACGAAGACTCAGGCACAGACTTACAGTAATGTATAAAATCACACACAATTATATTGACATTAAAAAACATGAATACCTACACAACTCAAACACCCGCAACACTCGTAACACACATTCTAATAAGTACCAAACATACCACACTAATACTGACTTCTACAAACACTCATTCTTTCCACGAACCATACAGGATTGGAACAGTCCCCCAGAAGATACAATAAATAGCCCTACACTAGACACATTCAAACACAGAATAAACTAGCATTTCGCCCACATCACACACACACCATAAACCCTCCACTTAGCTCCCCCCATCCTCCACCCAAACACCCTTATATGTGTGATATGCGCAAGTCCAGCGCCCTACACATTATCAATCGAGATCGAGATCGAGATCGAGTCACCTTGCATAATCTACCTTCAGTCTAGTGTGTGTGTCTGTGTTTGTACACTTTTTGTAAAGATTGTATATATTTTACAAAGATTGAGATATCTCATGCATGTGTAAATCTAAAATAATTCCTAAATTTGTATAATTATACAGGGCAGAAGAAAAAGAAGAGAGGTACCTTGGGTAAACTGCTGCTCCAAGTTATCAACATATATACCCTATGTCAACACTACATAGAGCAAACAACGTATATAACTCCACAATGAATGCACAGAGAATGTGGTGGAACATATACAGTGTTAGTGAATAGTCCACAATTGAGTGAAAAGTGAAGTGGAATATCTGCCCCCCTGGTCATCTGGGATGATAGCGGGGGGCAGGTGGGACAATCTCAACCCAGGGACGAAATAGTGATGGCCTTGAAATCAACGAACTGTTATGCTTTATATAAAATAAAATAGATAGTCTACCTACAGACAGTATTGTGCAGCTTTGTGTGCCCTTTTATGATGAAGATAAAATTGTGGCAGCCAAGAACAGAGTGTTCGATCTTATTTGTACTAGTGAAGATAACAATTATCGAAATATTAAGCGAGTTGGTGCAAACAAAAGTGCTGAGAACATTAAAGACATTATTAAATTGCTACAAGAGAGTAAGGCTGTGGGCTTACCCACTTTCGTGGCCATGGACCTAAAGGACCTACCACCTATACAATTTGATAGGATAGATGTGTCAGTGCTACTTAGTGAAATCAAGAAGACCCAAATGGAAGTTAAATTACTGAGAGAGTATACCACAGGTCAAAAAGAAACCATAGTGGACATAAGCAGTGTGGTTTCAAATGTAGCTGACAGAGTGAATAAGTTAGAAAATAACTCTACTAACGCTCCACCTCAACCACAGGCACAAGTGACACAACAACAGCAGCAGCATCTAGAACAACAGCATCAACAACAACAACCACCCATAGGCCTACAACACCACCACCAGCAACAGCAGGCTGAATTACAACAGCAACAGCTGCAACAACTCCAAACACATCAGCCCCAGCAACAACAGCAACCCATACAACACCAGCATCAACAGCAACAACAGCAGCAACAACAGCAGCAGCAACAACCACAACAGCAGCAAAAACCACAACAGCAGCAGCATCAGCAGGTGCAACAGCAACAGCAGCAACAACAGCAGATGCAGCAGCAACAACAGCAGGTGCAGCAGCAACAACAGCAGGTGCAGCAGCAGCAACAGCATCAACAAAAGCAACAACACCAGCAACAACTACAACAATCCAAACGAACCCAGCAGTAGCATTCATATCAAAGGCAACACCAGGTGTGGCAGCAGCAGCGACCACAACAGCAACAACACCGAACACAACAGCAATCTTTATCGTCGGCAACGAGAGAAGATAATACAGTGCCAGCTACACCATCCTCAAATTTACCTACACAAACTGAACCAAATGAAGGAGCCAATGCAAGGGAAAACCCATGGACTATGGTCAAATGGGTGAATGGCAAGCCTCGCTACTCTAGGGAAGGCGAGCAGGTTCACCCTAGACCGAGAAACCAGCCAGGAATTAAAGGTAGGGGAAAGGATACTGGCCTCAATACCATCAAAAGGCCCTGACTAGCTAGGGTGTTTGCCACAGGATTCAACCCTAGTGTTACTGCTGAGAATCACAAGATATACTTGGCTGATAATCTACATATAAATATGGAGGTAAGACAGCTGACCACCCTCTCCAGGTCTACTACCTGTGCCTCCTTTTGTATAACTAGCGAATGTCCAGATCCAGATGTTTTCATGAATCCTGACCTGTGGCCAGAAGATGCATATGTCAACTGGTACAGAGAACCAAGACAATATCCCAATGAGGACAGTGCAGAGGCTTCTGGGACTTGGAGGCATCGCACACCACTATCCAACTCGCAGTAATGGAGGAGATACCAACAACAGCAGCAAGTATAAAAGTAACTTCATACAATTGCAGAGGACTCCCCAAAACAAAGAGGAATCTCCTGTTGCGACCTGACATCGTATCTAGATTAAGGACCAGTGACATAGTCTGCCTTCAGGAAACCTGGTACACAAAACAGGACTTAGGTAATTTGAACATATTAGATAAAGATTTCCATGGGTACGGGGTCTCCACTACGGACACACGTGATGGTATTGTGGCAGGTCACCCCCCAGGGGGAGTTGCAATAATGTGGAGATCGTGCCTAGATAGTGTAATTAAAACCATTGAGACAAATTTAAGCTGGTGTGCGGGAATACAGCTGGAAGTGGGACACAGAAAATTTGCAATATTTTGTGTTTGCTTACCGTATCAGTGTGCAGAAAATGAAGAACTTTATTTGGAAAAGTTAGGGGAGCTTGGTGGCCTAATTTCTGAATTAGAGATAACGTGTTACTCAGTGGTAGGTGATTGGAATGCTACCCCTCACGAGTTGGGTGGTTCCATGTTTGCTAAACATATGTTAAGGTTTTGTGAGGAGCAAGGTTTAATTTTGTCCTCCAAAAACCTGCTTCCAGAAAATAGCTATACATAATGTTAGTGAAGCATGGGAGACCAGGTCGTGGCTTGATCATGCAATCTCTAGCTCTGACTCTATCTCAGAAATGGCCATAAGATACAACATTACGGATGACGACCACATACCTATAGAATTAACAATCCAAATTAATAAGGCACCGGAAATAACAGAAACTAGCAATAGCATCAAGGCAAAAGTTCCATGGAATGTAATCTCAAATGAAGAGTGCCAAATGTACTGTGATAAAACCAAAGACTTATTAAATAGGGTGCAATATGATGGTAATGGTGTAGCACAATGCAGGGATCCAAAATGTAGTGATGCACAACACAGAAAGGACATTATTAAATTTTACAATAGTATAATAGATTCTTTATCAAAAGCGGGGGAAAGTATTTTTAATAGCCATAAATATAGTCCTCATTCAATAAGCCAGGTTGGCAAGACTATGTGGCTGACCTGTATCAGGCCTCCAGAGATGCTAGGTCTCATTGGCTTGAAGTAGGTCAGCCCAGACAGAGGCCTATATTTGAACTTCACAAAAGAGCAAAGGCTAGGACCAAATATGCCATTAGATTTATTAAGCAAAATGAAAACCAATTAAGGAAGGAAGCCCTTGCAAAGAGTCTGGCAGAAAAGGATACTAACTGTTTTTGGAAGGACATCAGATCCATGCAAAATTGTAACACACCATTACTTGTCAGTGTTGAGGGGGTTACGGGTGAAGAGAACATTGCTGACTTATGGAAAACTCAATTTAAGGAACTGCTTAACAGTGTAAACCAAAGATCTACTAATGGTGCAATTCAATATGTGAAAAATAGTAATTATGAAGACATTAAAGTGACTGAAAGTGATCTTGAGAATGCCATAAGAAAACTTAACCTAAATAAAGCTTGTGGGCTGGATGGTATATATGCAGAACATCTTAAATATGCAGATAAGTTGTTAATAGATAAACTTAGTTCTTGCATCACCAGTCTATTTACGCATGGTGTCCTGCCGGAGTCTATGATATCCGTAATACTTGTTCCTGTCATTAAAGATAAATCAGGTAAAATTACAGCTAAAGACAACTACCGCCCAGTAGCACTTGCTAGTGTGGTGAGTAAGGTAGTTGAAATGATAATGCTAGAAAGAATCTATCTATCTATCTATTGCCTGATGCCGTGATCCCCGAAGGGGAGGCCACGAACGAACCGCCCCCATGCACCTCTGTCCCCAGTCAGTCGACGCCCCTCCCCCCAACCAGCACCGCCTTCGTTCATGTAGTTCCTCACTCCATCCTTCCACCTCATATTCGGTCTACCTCTCCCCCTCTGTCCCTCCACCTCGCTCTCGTACACCCTCTTAGTCATTCTCTCGCTTTCCATACATTCCATATGGCCGAACCATCTCAAGTTGTTCCTTTTCACACTTTCCAGCACATCTACCTCCACACCACACCTCCTTCTTACTTCCTCATTAGTCTGTCTATCCCTCCATGTAACTCCGCACGCACTCCTTAAGTAATTCATTTCCACTGCTCTCACTCTTGGTCTGAGTCTCTCAACCAACGTCCATGCTTCGCTTCCGTAAGTCAGTGTCGGGATTACCACACTGTCATGCAAGGACTTCTTCACTTCCATACTGACCACCCTATTTCTTGTTACTGCATTTAGCGTTCCTACAACCCTCTTCCCCTGTTGTACCCTCTCCCGCACCTCTTCATCCATAGTCCCATCTTTACTCAACACACTGCCCAGATACTTAAAAGAGTTGACGATCTCCATAGCCTGACCGTTCAGCTTCACCTCACACTCTGTGACTTCACCCCTTTCGAAGACCATAACCTTGCTCTTCCCCGTATTTACCTTCAAATTCCATTTTTCGCACACTGTTCCAAACTCATTTACCAGACCCTGCAACTCCCATTCATTATCACTCATCAGAACTGTATCATCCGCAAACAGCAGTATAGGTAGCTTCCACTCAATTCCCTCCCTTTTCAGCGATACACCAACATCCACTGCTCTTGATAGTATTTCTTCATAACTCCATCCATATAACAGTAAACAACCACGGGGACATCACACACCCCTGTTTCAAACCAACATTCAGGTCAAAGAACTCGCTCTGCTCACTCTCCACACGTACTGCCGCCTTTGCACCCTCATACATGCTCTTCACTGCTTTCAGCAACTTGCCCTCTACTCCGTATATTCTAAGTACTTTCCACAAACCTTCTCTATCCACTCTGTCATAGGCCTTCTCTAAGTCCATAAAGGCAACATACACCTTTTGTTTCTTCTCCACAACACAATTCAGGGTAAAAATCTGATCTACACATCCTCTTCCCTTCCTAAAACCTCCCTGCTCGTCGCCTATCCATTTCTCCGTTCTCACTCTCACTCTCTCAATCACTACCCTACTGTATACCTTCCCTACTACGCTTAGAAGACATATTCCTCGGTGGTTACCACACACTCCTCTTTCCCCTTTGCCCTTATATAGGGGGACTATTATGCCAGTCTTCCAGTCATCGGGTGCACTCCCCTTCTCCCATGCTAGTTTGCACATTTTCCATACCCATTCTATCACTATCTCACCACCATACCTCAACATTTCCCCACACACTCCATCTGTTCATGGTGCTTTCCCCAACTTCACTCTCATGGCTTCCCACACTTCTGACCTGGTCCCCACCTCCTCCTCCACTACTTCTCTTCTTCTCCCTCCCATACCATATCCAGCTATGGTTGCTGGCTCTTCATTCCTTTCATTTAGCAACTCACTGAAGTACTTCCTCCATCTTTCGACTCTCTCTTGCTTCTCGGCTAGCATTCTCCCATTCTTATCTTTCACACCCTTACTGTTTCCTTGCTACCTTCCTTTCTTGACTTCTTTCCAGAACAGTTTCTTACTCCTCCCTCCATTTACACTCAGATTCCTTCAATTCCTCATCTACTCTTCTCTTACTTTCCTTCACTACCCTCTTCACCACCCTCTTACTCTCCACGTACCTCGCTCGTTTCTGTCTCTCGGAATCTTCATTCCCTCTACTACCCACCAACTCTCTATATGCTTTCTTTCTTTCCACAGCTATTCTTACCTCTTCTGTCCACCATGCTGTACCATCACTCCCTCTCCCTCACTCACTCACATGCTGCACAGATCTCATCCTTAAACACCTTGCTCATCTCCTCCACTTCCTCCATAACTTCCAGGTCGAACCCACCTAGTCGTCTTTCCACTGCTCTCCTGTACTCCTCCCTGACTTCCTCCTCCTGCAACCTCCACCCTCCTCACCATTCCTCTCTCACCCTCCTCTCTCCTCACCACTTCTTTTGTATCTAACCTTAGCTACCACTACATAATGATCAGACAGACCCCCTCCAATACCCCTATACACCCTAGCATCCATCACAGATTTCTTCATTAGTTCATCCACACATACATAATCAATCAATGACTTTCGTTCCACCACTGTCTTATCCTTCATCGTCACATCCGTTTCACGTGTACCTGTGGATCATTCTGTGTCGGAAGAAGGTGTTGGCTATCCACAGCCTCCTCCCCACACATACGTCCACAAGTGCACTACCATTCCCATTCACCTCTGATGGCACCGCCCACCCTCCCACCACTCCCTCAACTTTCCTATCACCCACCTTACCATTCATATCCCCAATCAGAAATATTCTTTCGTTCTTGTCAAACTTCTCCAGGCACGCCTCCACATTCATCCAGAACTCCTCTTTCTTTCTTTCAAGTATATCCTCTGTCGGGGCATACACGCATACAATCACCCACGTTTGTATTCCTACTTTCATTCTCACCCACACAATCCTTGAACCCACAGACCCATACTCTCTTACACATTCCTTCCATTTGCTACTTACAAACAAACATGCACCTTCTCTCGCTGTTCCTTCACTCACTCCAGCACACACACCCATTCCACACTCCCACTGTCTCACATCTGAACCTTTCCATTTGGTCTCTGTCATTCCACATACATCCAGCCTGGCATTCACTAACACTTCCAGAACCTCTCTCTCTTTTGTGCCATCATTCATGCTAGAAAGAATGTCTGCATATATTGTCACCAGCAGCAATCAGTTTGGCTTTAAGAAAAATCACGCCACAGACCAATGCATATATGTGCTGAAAGAAGTGATTGATACATACAACAAACTAAATAGCTCAATTTTCTCTTGTTTTCTTGATGCAAGTAAGGCTTTTGATAGGTGTGTCACAAAACCTTATTTGAAAAATTAGGAGAGTGCCTAGCATGTTATACTTATTTTCTGGGATGCTAATCAAAAAATGTGTAATGGTAGCAACATCCTGTAAACATGGAGCCCTCTTTCGCCGTAACCATGGTGTTAGGCAGGGGTGGGATATTGTCTATCTTTTCAACGTCTACATGGATGATCTTAGTCTGGAGCTGAACAAGACTCGCACTGGGTGCTGTATTGGCAGCACCATTGTAAATCATCTCATGTATGCTGATGACCTAGCCTTAATCGCACCCTCTGGAGCAGGACTGGATAAATTATTAAGAGTATGTGAAAAATTTGGAATCGAACATTCAGTCAAATTTTATCCTATAAAGAGCAATATCATAATATTTAAATCTAACCTTCTATTGAAATCAAAGCTACCTAAATTCCATTTGTATGAAGAAATTATAGAAGAAGTAAGTAAAGTAAGTATCTAGGACACTATATTTCAAGTGATCGCTCAGATGATGAGGATATGGGTCAGCGAAGGCAACTTTACATGCAGGGAAAATTCAATATTAAGAAAATTTCATATGTGCACATGGGATACAAAAATAACATTGTTCAACTCCTACTGCTCACCAATGTATACAGCACAACTATGGTGGAACTATAAGAAAATAACAGTGAATAGACTAAGTATCTCATATCACAATATCATGAAAATGTTTCTGGGGCTCTCAAAATATGAGAGTACAAGTACGCTATGTGCCTATATGAACTTACACTGTTACCAATCACTCATTAGAAAGCTAACACATACATTCATTCAGCGCCTTAACACTTCTGAGAACAGTATCATTAAAATGCTACAAACTCCAAGCATAGTGTACACCTCAAGGAGGCACCAGGACACACTGGAGGAAGTTGCTCTATATTTAACCTAAGTAATGATTTCAGGTCTGCTACTCTACAATTCCATACTGAACCTCATAGTGCAGTACAGTACTGATATTCCTACTGTACTGTAGCAACATACTGTACCGGAAGCTAAATGATGGCATGGTACTGTACACAATTAGGACAGTGGTTTTTGGTAACACAGTAGTTTGATGACCACTGTTTGGTTGAGGCAGTGCTGTGAACTACATGATAGCAAGCTGGGTATTATTTAATTTATTTTTATTTTATGTAGCCTACTGTATGTACAGTAGCTTATATATATTTATGTTACTGTAAGGTATATATGGACCCCAGTATGGTCCCCTCTGTACTGTGTGAGTCTGAAATAAAGTATTATTATTATTATAATTATTATTATTATTATTATTATACACAAAAAATTGAATTTAGTTAGCCATACATTAAATGTTTGAAAAATTCGTTTTCTCTATCACCCGAGAGTGAAAGAAATCAGTACTTTCTCACTTTTTAAGGGTAACTATGGTCGTAAATGTAAAATTTCCTCTAGTAAAATTTGGATTTCGATTACCTTTAGACATTTTGTTTTCGACTTTTAAACAATAAGGCTCTATGGAATATTGCTCTACATCCTCCCCACTTTGCAGAAAAGTTCCATGGATATCTACACAACTGTGCGCTATTTTTAACATTGTTCTTAACACCAATAACACCCCAAATGAAGAAGCCAGATTTAGACGTGTGGAAGCCCCTGGGCAGCCGTCTCCATGTGGAGGCCTACCCTACCGTAGAATAATATAAAGGGGAAGACATAATTGGAGTCCTCCATTAGGTTTAGAGTTGACCAATAATTTCAAGCGACTACAGTATAAAGCAAAACATTTGTTTTTTCCCGAGGGTCTTTACATTACTGAAAGTTGAGTTCTCAAATATTGGTTCTGTCCAACAATGCATGAGATGACTAGATGTTGTCCTAATTGATATATTCAATATATCCTAATACAGCACCTCTACTATCCCAAATTATAATAATGGTAGCCACCGACCTATAATATGCGCCATATTATATATAGGTCACATTCGTAAATCCAAGGTCAGCTAAATTGTGTATGTTAAATAAACTACAACTAAGATGATAAAAATGAAGTTAAATATTCTAACTAGCCTAGAAAAACAAATAAACAATTTGAAGCTTCTAACAAAAGTGTAAAGATAGTATATACAGTATAGCCCTACTGTATAACAATTATATGTCCCTAACTTCCCGTTGTTTTATCCACTAACTATATATGTTCCCAACCTTCCTAATGCAACCTCCATTTCACTAGACAAGATACCTAGGAGTAATTCGGAGATTTAATTAGGCAATTACTCATTGATTAGGAAAGCCCCCAGACCATCCCCAATTTTGTATGCAGGCCTGTGCTTAGGTAAGGTCGTGCCGGACAATATCGTCGTATTAATTTTGCATGAGTTTGGCTACTGGTCAAACTCGGTACAAACCGCCTCAAAATTGTTACCCCATGAAAACCCGTTTTTCTATGTATGCCACCGATCCACAGAAAACTAACCTAACCCTGTGCTTGTACTAATCCATATCTGTTGATTTATATAATTAATAATAACCAATTTGCATACGATCATCTCCAAAGTAGTGCAGGAAAAACTACCTAGTCTCTCTCTCTCCTGAGATAGATCGATGTCACTCATGCATGTACCCATTCCCAAGTTAAAGACAAAGTTTTATCCACAATACTCTGCTTAGTGACCGCGTGCCCAGTGGTAACCTTTTGAGCCACCCTGTCCTTTTCCTCTCCCCGTAGGCCTACCAACCCAACTTCACAACCCTTTCCTTCGCATGACGCCCATCAGGATGTTTCGTATTCCGTGCCGAGTCAGTTCCGACACGAACCCCAGTATACAGAGAGTGCAAACCTATTCTTGTATCTCTTTCAACGATCCTCTAACCTAAGTAAACCACACTCACCACCTGAACCGTAGGGGTAAAGCGCGCGAGGCTATGCCCCCCTCCCACTCCCTTGAAAGAGGGTAGGCCATAAAATATCCCCTCCACCGACCCCAAGCTCAGCTGTTTCGTTTTAGTGCCTAGGATATTATATGAACCAGAAATTGCCCGATCGATATGGATATGACACAGAGGCACTGCCCATGTCTAATCGTATTCCGTGCATTTCAACCAGGGTTCATTCGCTTTATTTTGACAAAGAAAAATACCGTCATTCGTGCATGCATTCGTTTCGTAAGTTAAGTCTTCTTTTTCATTCACCATTGTGTTCCTCCTTTCCGTCTCTTTCCACACCTATTATACGTCTAACCAGTTACCCCTTCTAGTCCACACTACTCTGTTTCGTATCTCTGTTGTTTTATATAAGATTAATTATGACAAATCTACATACGATCCTCTCCAGAGAGATCCGGGGAAGCCTCCTAGTTCTCTCTCCATTTAAGAAGATAAATGTATGTAGTCCCATGCTCCGGGATTCGTTTCTAGCACCTAAGTAGTTATATAATTGAACTTGAGTTATTCAACCAGGTTCTATACTTTTATATTAACGACGGCAAAAAACCGTCCTTCATGCATGTCAACTTTTCCTAAGTTAACTCTCATTTATCCACCAATACTTTGCGTAGTAACAAGCGTGCCCAGTTGTAACCTTTTGAGTCGCCCTGTCCATACCAACCCAAATCCACAAACCCCCCCCTAAAAGGACGCCATCAGGATGTTTTATTTTGTGCCGAGTAGGTCATTTCTCAAGCTTCCGTAAACGGAGAGTACAAACCTATTCTGGTACCTCCTTTAACTATCCTCTAACCTCACTAACCTACCCCCGCGCTCCAACATCGATTGTTCGTGCGAATCCTATTACGGACCATATCCCCGAGTGTGTTATTAAAATAAAGCTGTATTACAAACCATTTATCCGAACTTTTCTATGTCCTCTGTTGGTTCCCTTTATATAATTTGCAATTAATCCAATAGCCCATGTCTTGCAGAACTCACCTATACCAACTTAAACCTGTATAAAATCAGGGCATAACAGTGTAATTAAGATTATCGCCAATGTGAATGTGAATCTGAATCTGAATGTGAATGTGGTGGGAAGAATTGTACATTGGTTTCTCTACATTCACATTCGTTTCTCTACATTCAGATTCAAGTTCGTTTGGCCACATTCACATTTGTCGGGAATAGGGTAATGATCCCGACAGGTTTTGGTCCAATAGGACATTTGAATTTGGCGGTATCGTATCGCTTGTACGATTTCGGCTGGTTCTTTGTGTACTGTAGTTTATTCTTAAGTTAGGTTAAATATTAACTGTAATGTATAAATATCTACATCAGCTCTAGCTGTATTATGAAACCAAGTTATGGGTTATAATTATTATGAGCCGGCAGCCATATGTAATTTCGCGAAGCGATCGGACGCCGGCCCTTTAGTCTCTCAATCAACACCGTACAGCCAACATCTCCTCCCCCGGCTCTGACTCAACCCACAGTTCACCATGTGCTACAAATATTAATCTATAACAATATTAACAACAGTCCTACATCACCAGTCCTCTAAGCTAAGTTCATTGTATCGATATTGTATTATGTGAACATTCCTACATGTCATGCAATTGAATTAGCCACGTGTGGGGGACTGGATTACACCCATCGAATACCTCATTGGTAATTATATTATAACTATTTGTTGGGATATTTCATGTACCAGTGATATACAATTTAACCTCTCTATCTAAATTCCCGACAAATAATGGTCCTTCGTGCCCTAAAGCTTCCATACCGTAGTACCGTTTTGTTTGCTTCCTTGACGCTTTTGGGCTTACAAATGGCTGCCGCCTCGCGCGTTATTGGCCGACTGCCATATCCCTAGTTTAGACCCAGCTTCTTCCCTCGTGTTTTTTACCATTTAGGCACCGTCCCTATCTTTTTTGGAGCTTGTTTCCAGGTTTTTTTGGGCGTGTGATCCTTGGCGTTTTTTGGTGGGTTAGCTGGGCTGGAGATTGGGGTAGGGGTAGTTTCGTCGGTCACCATTTTGCGCTCATAGGCTAGGCTAGGCTAGGCAGTCTAGGCCTGCAGGTGTCTGTGGTGGCTATTCATTTCACTTTGGTGGTGTGCCTGTGGTGTTAATTGTGTTTTGTCATTGTGGGACTCATTATTGATTTTGCTGGTGGGGAGGGTTCTCATGTGACCTTTTATATTTAAATTTCATAATAGCCTAGGCCTGGTTGCTTAAAGTGGCGGTCATGAGTGTCGGTCTTTGTTAATTCCTAAGCGATTGACAGTTAATAGTCAGACCATGATTGTAGCTTAACCAACTAGGCTTACCTATAAAGGGCTTACAATAATTAGTGCTTCACCTTACCCTTTCTTTTAATGGATTTAGTATTTAATTCTTTTGTCTAGTTAGATAATTTCCTTTCGATAGTTTATATTAACACCTTACGAGCGGCCTATGCGGTTTATTTATATGTACCGCACAGCGGGGTGTTTTTAGCCAAAATAGGGCTGTTTACGTGATCATTTTCATGCCTAAATAAGCCCCAGAACGTAAAACAAGTACCTATCCCTGAAAGGGCATAAACAGAGCTTTCGAATGACACCATAACGATTCTTGTATGATGGATAGTTTTCTTGCAATAACCGTGCAACGCGAGTGCAAAAAGCAGGTAATTCGGTAGTTTCGGTACATAATTGAGTATGTAGCGAGTGAGAGAGGGAGGAGGGAGCTGAGATTTGTGTCAGTAGGTTCGCCGCGGTGGTCTGGAGCAGTCATACGCTCGCTAGTCTCCTGCCACCACTTGTCTCTCTCTCTCAGCCACATTACGTGCTGAAATTGCCACTCGACCTATGTCGCGCGCCGCCACATAGTCCAGCTTTATTTAACTCGACTTATGTTGCTCGCCGCTAATTAAGGGTTAAGGGGGATGTAAGTATTATGTAATTCTTTTTGAGTAAATTTCTTAAGTAATGGGAGTTTGCCGCTGTTGATTCCTAAGCGATTAACGGTTTGTAGTCTGACCTCATTGTAGTTTAAGTTGCTTAAAATTAGACCTTAACGATGACAGATTTAAAGAAACTTAAGATTCTTAAGGGAGGGATGAAGGGAAGTTTAAATAGATGTTTAAGAGATCTTGATGAATTTTTAATAAGTGCCTCGGCTGATCAAATAAAGGGTAAATTCGCTACTGTTACTAAATCGCTAGCTACTTATGATAGTTATGCTCAGCAGGTATATGGTTTATTGACAGTTACTGACGATGTGGAAGAAGAAATGTCGTCAGATCTTGAGTACTTTGAGAATGTTAATACAGCCTTAACCAGACTATCTTCCACCCAAGAATCAACCTCTGTTAAGGATACCGGTACACCAAAGGCGACTGGTTTTAACCTGCCGAAGCTTACTTTGCCTACCTTTTCCGGGGATTCGGCTACCTGGACTGGATTTTGGGATATTTTTGAGTGTTCCGTCCATCATAATAAAACACTCACATCCATCCAAAGGCTCACATATCTCCGTGGTCAATTGAAAGGGGAAGCATTGAAGTTAGTCGATGGGTACAAGCTAGAAGCTACCAGCTACGAGTCTGCAGTGGAGTTGCTGAAGAGAACTTACGGGAGAGTGGAAGTCATCAAGACCGCGTTAATTACTAAGTTCTTCACGGTAGATCCTCCATCCTATGATGTGACGGCCCTAAAGGAGTACTATGCCTCCTTTGAGAGCCTCCTCCGATCTATGGAGACAATGGCCGTCACCAAGGAGGAGATATTTAGTGTGAATATCTTGAATAAAATACCCTCTCCCCTAAGGGAAATCTTAAGACGACAACTAAGCGACTCTCCACTAAACTTGGAAGCGTTGGTGCAGGTGTACCAGACTGAAGTCTTCAATATGGAGAGTACTGGACACTACCGACAAGTGGAGATGTCGCCATCTACTGCAGCTTTCCCGGTACAGACTTCTCCTAAACAGAAAAGGCCAATATCATTAGGTTGTAAGTTGTGCAGTGTCCACGGTCATCTGTGGTACCAGTGTCCTAAGTATCCTAAGGCTACACAGAAGATTGGTCAGGCTAAATCGCTTAAGTTATGTACCAGCTGTCTGGCAAGAGACCACTTCAACAGTACCTGCACCAATTCCTACATCAAACCTTGTAAGTATTGCAAGGGGAAACATTGGTTTTCCCTTTGCACCCAGTCTGATCGGCACGACGGCAAAGAAAAGGGGAGAACCCCCAAAGAGTCACATGAGAAAGTAAGAGCGAGGGTGATAAAGTATCTGCCATGTCCATTGCTTCTCGAGAATGTCAATTGCTTCCTACTATGATGCTGCCAGTAGTGGGGAGTAATAATAATACTATAATGACGCGCACCTTACTTGACCAGTGCTCACAGAGGTCATTCGTTCTGCGGTCATCATTACCCCAGCTCAAGTGTACCAGCAAGGGTCAAGAGAATTTGCGTCTCCATGGTTTCACTGGTGAAATAGATTCCAGTGACTATGATATAGTGGAGATTTCATATGTTTGTAGAAAATAGGTATGTCCCATCAAGGCTGTTGTGGTCGACACACTACCCAGTTTCTATATAGCATCAGAGATTCAACCACATTTGAAATATCTCAGAAGCAAGGGTTATAAA
Source organism: Paralithodes platypus (assembly GCA_032716605.1). Taxonomy (NCBI): domain Eukaryota; kingdom Metazoa; phylum Arthropoda; class Malacostraca; order Decapoda; family Lithodidae; genus Paralithodes; species Paralithodes platypus. The sequence goes on along the minus strand of CM064491.1, from coordinate 33,907,721 downwards.
CTGGCTGATGATCAACTCTCTGCTAACAATGGTATTATGCTACTGGTCGGAGCTGATTATTACTACGACCTGGTTCACCCTGGATATATGCGGGTAGATAAGCTTATAATGCTCCCCACGATCCAAGGGTATGCCATTTCTGGATCCTATGCCACTTCCTCTAAAGACACGCAGGTGGAGGTGGTTACGGTCCTCAAGGTAGCAGTAAGCCCCACAGATAAATATATTATGCCATAAGCCTGATAATACATGTACTGATATAGATAAGCTATGGGACTTGGACAATATTGGAATTGACCCCCATGAACTTGATCGTGAGTCCAAGCTAGCGTTAAGCTCGTATGAAGAGACTGTAACGAATGACTCTGGCAGAGGTCAGTATGTGGTAAGGCTCCCTTGGAATGATAACAAGAGTAAATTACCTACTAATTTCCATCTAGCACTTGGTAGGTTACGTGGCCTTCAGAAGCAGTTTGTCAAGGATCCAAGTTATTGCGAGACTTATGCGGCAGTTTTAGCCGAGCAGGTACAACGTGGATTTGTGGAGAGAGTAGATCTCAATGAGTATGGGGATAACATCCATTACCTTGCTCACCATGGGATTAAAAAGGACAGTTCCACCACTCCTGTTCGTATTGTGTATGACTGCTCTGCTAAATCCAGTGATCGCTCCTATAGCCTAAATGATTGTCTGTACACGGGTCCGTCTCTGGTCTCTGATCTAGCGCAAATTATGTTGCGCTTCAGATGTCATAAGTTTGCATGGGTCGCCGATATTGATAAGGCCTTCCTGATGCTTCAACTCCATCGTGAAGACAGGGACTCGACAAGATTTTTTTGGCCACGGGACCCAATGGATCTAGATTCGGAGTATCTGGTCTACAGGTTCAGAGTCGTCTTATTCGGGGCGACCTGTTCCCAGTTCCTTCTCAACGCTATTATCTTGCGTCATCTTGAGGAGGCTGGCCTAGATCCTGACTTCAAGAATGAGATCAGGAATGGGATCTATGTGGACAATCTTCAAGGCACCGGAGACAATGAAGATTTATTGCTCAAGAGATGCTGGGAGATCCGCGATATATTTGCCAAGGCTCATTTATACTTAAGAGAATGGGCCACTAATAGTGATATTTTGAAAGGTCAATTTGCTTCTGACGGTGTAGCTACTGAGAATAGTGAGGTGAAGTTTTTAGGCCACAAATGGGACACTACCACAAATTGTATATCCTTCTGTCACACCCCATGCGGCAGTGAGCTTATGACCAAGCGGAACTGCTTAAGCTTGTCAGCGAGGTTGTTTGATCCCCTAGGTTTTTTGCTGCCTGTAACAATCCGTGCTCGTATGTTTTTACAGCAACTGTGGCGGCTAAAACTAGATTGGGATACGCCCCTCCCGATTGAGTTACAAGATACTTGGCGGTTGATTCGGTCGGACCTTTCCACATGTTGCAAGGTCCAACTTAATCGTCAGGTTATTAGTGGTCAACAGGTGGATCTACATGCCTTTTCTGATGCTAGTAATAGTGCGTACGGTACTGCCATATACGTATGCAATGGTAGTGAAGCGACGCTGGCTATAGCGAAGGCCAAAGTAGCCCCTATAAAGAAGATTACAGTTCCTAAATTAGAACTTACTGCATTGCTTCTGTCTGCTCGTCTAATAAAGTTTACACTGGATGCTTATGCAGACGTACTACAGATTAATAACGTCTATGTCTGGAGCGACAGTCAAATAGCGCTTTCATGGGTACACAGCCAGAAAGTGTTACCTGTTTATGTTTCTAATCGCACTGATGAGATTCATGACTTAGTTCCTACAGCTACATTTCGCTATGTGAGCACCAGGGATAACCCCAGTGACATAATTTCCCGGGGGATCTCGGCGCAACAGTTTATGTCGTCCTCTATTTGGTGGCATGGACCTCCGTGGCTTACATCTCCAACTGAATGGCCTCAGGATTTCAGGGAATGCATATCTGCTCCTTCAGGTCGGCCCCAAGATGATCTGTTAAGAAGTTCGAATGTGAGTACTACACATCAGGATAACAAGTTGGTAGAGTGGGAACGTTACGGCAGCTATGATCAAGTAATACGGGTATTTGCATGGATATACCGTTTCATTAACAACATGAGAAGTCGGGCTCACGGGTCTTTCCTTAGTGAAGATTCGAAGCATATCAGACTCCATGAATTTAGATCAGCAGAAGCAAAACTAATATGTTTAGTACAAAGGGAATCTTATCCTACTGAACATCAAATCCTGAGCAAGGAGTCAAAGGCCAAACCCTCAAACTTAATGAGGCAGCTAGGATTATATATGGAAGGAGGCATAATTAAGTGTAGAGGCAGGATACAAAAAGCGGACATTATTGATTCTGCGAAATATCCTGTCCTCCTTAGCTCCTCTCATTTGATTACCAAACTGTTGATTCGCCAATGCCATAGGACCTGCCTACATTTTGGCGTAAATTATGTTCTGGCGTATATGCGACAACGTTGGTGGATCCCTAAGATGCGACAAGCAATTAAAGGGATCCACAATAGCTGTACTATCTGTAAAAGATTACAGGGTAAGCCTTACTCCCCAGTTGATCTACCTCCCTTGCCTGAGTTCAGGGTACAAAGGATTGAAACATTTCAGGTAACCGGGGTAGACTACACCGGAGCGATTCATGTTAGAGAATCGCCCGGTAATATCATAAAGGTATATGCCGTCCTATTCACATGTGCGGTAACCAGAGCGATTCATATTGAATTGATTGACGACCTATCCAGTGAGGGGTTTTTGCATACTCTACGACGCTTTGCAGGCCGCAATGGTTTCCCTCAAATTATTATGAGCGATAATGCGACTTGTTTTGTCGGGGCCTCTAAATATCTCCAGAGTTTAATGGATGACCCGCAGGTTGTGGCTACCCTCACTGGAAAGGGTTGTCAGTGGAGATTTATACCAGCACGTGCACCATGGTTCGGGGCGATTTGGGATAGAACTATCGGTATCGTCAAATCTGCCATGAAGAAGGTATTAGGAAGGGCACTGGTGACCAGACGGGAGTTGCAAACCATCTTAATAGAAATTGAGATGTCAGTCAACGACAGGCCCTTGACCTATACCTCGGCAGATGTTGATGACCTCTTACCCATTTCGCCTTCTATGCTAACACGTGGACGAACCCTTAATACCTTTCCTAGATCGTCCGTAAATGACGAAGATCTGCATGACCCTACGTTCGGCAATGCTGACGCCACACGTCGTCGCTTCCAGTATGTAAACAAGGTGTCCGACGATCTATGGAAACGGTGGACCCAAGAATATTTGCTGTCTCTTCGCGAGCGTCACTATCATAAGATCAAAGGGACGAATCAACGATGGCCTCGTATCGGGGATATCGTCCTGATTCATGATGAGCGTCCTAGGTTATTTTGGAAGCTTGTGAGGATTATCGATTTGTTCCAGGGCATTGATGGTCTTATAAGGGTTGCTAGAATACAAACTTCGACTGGGGTTACTACTCGCCCAGTCGTAAGGTTATATCCCTTGGAGCAGGATGTAGAACTGCCGGATGATCCTGGCGTCTCTACTGATACCCCTCCGCGGGAGAGTGCTGGTGACAGTGCTCCTCAAGGTGGGGCAGCTGATGATGAGAAGGATGATCCTACTCAGGCTTCAGGTGGCGCTCGTCCCAAAAGGAGGGCGGCTATGAGTTCCGTGGATCTTTGGAGATCAAAGATCAAACAAGGTGATCTTTGACTTCGATGTCCTTTTTTTGTTCTCTGTATATAGCTCCTGTATATCATTTTTGGTGGCGGGCAATATGTCGGGAATAGGGTAATGATCCCGACAGGTTTTGGTCCAATAGGACATTTGAATTTGGCGGTATCGTATCGCTTGTACGATTTCGGCTGGTTCTTTGTGTATTGTAGTTTATTCTTAAGTTAGGTTAAATATTAACTGTAATGTATAAATATCTACATCAGCTCTAGATGTATTATGAAACCAAGTTATGGGTTATAATTATTATGAGCCGGCAGCCATATGTAATTTCGCGAAGCGATCGGACGCCGGCCCTTTAGTCTCTCAATCAACACCGTACAGCCAACATCTCCTCCCCCGGCTCTGACTCAACCCACAGTTCACCATGTGCTACAAATATTAATCTATAACAATATTAACAACAGTCCTACATCACCAGTCCTCTAAGCTAAGTTCATTGTATCGATATTGTATTATGTGAACATTCCTACAGGTCATCCAATTGAATTAGCCGTGTGTGGGGGACTGGATTACACCCATCGAATACCCTCGTTGGTAATTATATTATAACTATTTGTTGGGATATTTCATGTACCAGTGATATACAATTTAACCTCTCTATCTAAATTCCCGACAACATTCGTTTGGCCACATTCACATTCGTGTTGCCACATTCACATTATAGTTTCTCTACAATATAAGTCTACATTCACATTGGACATGCGAGTGATTATTGCGAATGTGAATGTGAATGTGGTGGTAATTAAAACTTGTAGGCCTACATTGGTTTCTCTATAGCCTACATTCACATTCGTTTCTCTACACTCAGATTCACATTCGTTTGGCCACATTTACATTCGTTTCTCTGCAATAAGTCTACATTCACATTGGACATGCGAGTGTAAATAACAAACTAGAATAGGCTATATAGCAGAGGCTATGAAGCTGTAAGATGGTTCCAATATAGCCTATAGCCTACTTATAACCCTGCACAACCCCCGCACGTTATGCCCCCGAGAGTGCCCCTCTGCAGGTCCCACTACATAAACATGAATGGATGGCAATGTGATAGTAGCAAACTGAATGTGAATGTATAAAACCGAATATAAAAGTAAAAAATTAAAAATAAATGAAAACGGTACAAAATCCGAGATGGGAAATGTGAATGTGAATGGGAATATAAATGTGAATGTGAATGTGGTGGTAAGATTACGTTGGCTTTTTATCCCTCAAATTTTCATATCCCTTCCCACTATCAGGGGTCGTTTCTTAACATTGATGAGCTGCAAGAGTAGGCTACACTGTACCGGTACCGTACTGTACTGCATTGATGAGCTGCAAGAGTAGGCTACACTGTACCGGTACCGTACTGTACTGCATTGATGAGCTGCAAGAGTAGGCTACACTGTATTGGTACCGTACTGTACTGCATTTCTTAGACTTCTCGGTCATGATTTGGGTATCACTGAAGACTACTTCCGCAGTCTTACCGTTATTATATATTTTATATTTTTTCTTATTTCATATAGGCTAGGCTACCGGTAACTTTTTAGCCAGAATACCGGTACAATTTAATAAGACTGTTCAGGCTAGCCTACCGCCTACAGTGCATTTTTAGATTTCCCAGCCAGGACTTGGGTATCACTTAAGAATCTTTCTGCAGCCTTATGTACAATTATTTGTTTTTATTTATTCAAGGAATATAGTACAGTAGTTTATTGCTCAATTGTTTATAGCCTAATGTTATGAGTAGAAAATGTGCATTACCTTACCATACCCTAACCTCACTTAGTCTTGATGTCCAAAGTGGGTGCTTACCCCCACAGTCCACACACCCATTAACTAACCTGTTACCTATACAGTATAGCCTAATTGGCATGTCTTGTCATTACTATAGCCTAACTTGAATGCTAGACTACTCGGCCCACAGGACAGCTTGGCTCGGACAGCTCGGCCCACGGCGAGACAGCTCGGCCCAGTAAAACCGAGACAGCTCGGCCCAGTGTTAATTGCGAGACAACACGGCCTTTCACAACCCTTATTTGCTTCGACAACATAAAAACGATATAAATGGCAATATTGATCATTTTGGAATCACTACATCCCTATCTATTTATGTATCTATCTTTTCGTTTCATCAAACACGTGACAATATATTAACTTTTATTTCTCGTATTGATCATTTTGGAATCACTATGTCCCTATCTAACCTAACCTAACCTAACCTAACTAAACTTAACTTAACCAAACCTAACCATAGCATACCATGGGGCCGAGCTGTCTCGCCGTCGTGGCCGAGTTGTCCAAAAGTGGGCCGAGCTGTCAGAGCCGAGTTGTCCCATGGGCCGAGTCGTCCAGTCACCGCCTAACTTGACTTAGTCTTCACGGGGGTAACGAAGATTTTATTGAATATTTTCGGCATTAGTAGAATTTTGGGTCTTTTAAAGTTTTGAAAATTATGGTGAGTTTCTACCAGGTATTTTGTACTCAGCCCAGGGAAAATAATAGAGAAACAAATGTTCTAATCCAAGTTTATTTATGAAACTTGGTATATATTTTAACCAGTACCGGTACTCTACAGTAAATTGTATCATATGAAAGGATATAAATTAATTATGTAATACTTCTATGAATGCAATAACAAATATACATGAAATCTTTATTGGACAAATTACAAAACAAAGAAATGGACTGCTAAGAATAATTAAAAAAACAAAAATTCATTGCCTAAATTAATGGTCCTGACAGGCAACCAGCTCCTCTAGTATCCTGAACATACATAGCCTAACATCCCTTTTCCTTACAATTATTATTCATTCCGTTTAATACATTTTGAGTATGTATTGTGCGTATATTTACCTACACATCTCAAAAATTCTCCGGCGGCCGGGGGGCTACATCCCCCAGACCCCCAGTTTAGAACCCCCTGCAGATGCCCCGCAAAATTTATCCTGGTCAGCTTGAGAACAAATTATCCAGAACTGGATATTTCCTGTTTTGGCACCCTGAGTCTATTATTAGTATTTTATTTTTATTTTTTATTTAGCCTAGCCTAGGCTAATGATTTATATAGGGTAAGACACAGATAAAAGTACCGTCAGTCGAGGAAAATACGGATTTTCATTTACCGGTACACATTACGCATAGGTTAGGATATAAACACTTTCTGTTTAGGCCTACAGCTTTCATTGGTAGGCCTATATCGGTATTCGTAAAGAGCTTACTCTAAACTATTCATAGGTCACTTAAAACACTAAAATCGGCTTATGGCAGCCATGGTGAACCTTCGTGTAGTTGGAGCGAAACGGCGAATTTAGCGGTGGATAGAAATGAGTGCTTTCGTTCCGAACTTCCGCCTCGTGGTACCACCCTTATAACGTACGTAATTTAATTCATATCATTCATAAACTCCTGCCTATGATTCAGAAAGCCTTCAGCTTTGCATATATATGCATATTGTGTACATGACACGTAATAATAAGTAATTCGAGTACTAACCAATAGGTCGCTGCAAGACCATCAGAATCGTCTCAGATATTTTTCTATTTTCACCATTTTAAGCAGCTCCTCGTTGACATACCCGAATCCGACTCATATAAGACGTTCAGTTATTCACAGTTGTAAATCATGTGTGGAAATGCTGATACTGAAGCTACATTCTCCATATTAGCCTGTAATATGACGAGACCGAAAGACCGCCATTCCTAACCACTGAATGAGAGACACTGGTGGTCCAAACTTCCTAAGAACACCCCCTCTATTCTTCGATTATATAAAAAACTAATAGCTTAAATGGTCAATCTACATAAGAGCATGTCAATAAATAAATATAACATATTTATTACACAATTAGTATACAATTAATAGAATCTGAGCGATTTATAGCCATTATTTCCCAAGGTAACTACTAAAAATTACCACTAGACATCGTGACAGTGTCCATGGCTTTGGCTTCAACTTGATACACTTATGGTGACCGTATCTTACTTTGAAATATATAAAATATGACATATAAGAGGTAGATTTATGCCTTGAAAGTAGCGTCAGGCCACCCAAAACAATGGCACTTTCATCGACGCGCCACAAAAATAGAGTACATTTATATAAAAGTCCATAGTTTGCCACGCATCTATATAACATAAGGGAGAGAGGGGTCCAGAAAAAAAATCCCTTTTTTTTTTCTTTTTTTTCCTATGTGATTGAGGGAGGCAAAAGGCATAACTGCCTATAGCGAGTGCCTCCCCCGTAGTTGAAAGAGTGACAAGGCCAAAATCAAGGGACGTTCGAGCCAAAATGCCTGGACACACATAGTTTGAAGTAATTTAAGTCATAGGAAGAGGGAAAGACTGATTCTGGGAGAGAGTTCCAGAGCTCAGCTGTTGAGTAGAAGAAAGTTTGAGAGCAACGTTTCACTCTTGGGTTGGAGAGTTGCACAGAGTAGGGGTGGGATTGAGTTGCAAGACGGGTACCACGTGCCCTACGTAAAGGAGGTGTATAGCCTACACTGGGAAAGCTCTGAGGAACACTGATTATTATAGTAGCGATAGAATAGCGAGAGAGATGCAACATTGCGGCGGAGAGAGAGAGATTGCAGAGAGTTGGTGAGTGGACGGGAGTTAATGATACGAAAGGCCTTCCTTTCAACTTTGTCTAGGAGAGCGGTGTGAGAGGAACCTCCCCACACATGTGAACAATACTCAATACAAGGACGTACTATGACCCTGTACAGAGCAAGAAGCTGTGCAGGGGAAAAGAACCCCCTAAGGCGGTTGAGCACACCCAGCGTCTGGGAGGCTGCCTTAGCAAGACTGGTAATATGGTCCTTCCAACTGAGAGCAGAAGAAAAAGAGATACCAAGAATATTGAGAGAAGATGAAGGATTGATTATTGTATTGTTGAAGAATAAGGGATAGCCCGCTGGGAGTTCCTTACGGGTAGATAGATGGAGAAATTGGATTTTGGAAGCATTAAAGGTAACAAGGTTTTATCTGCCCCAATTGGAGATAGTATTTAGATCAGAATTTAAGAGTTCTATGGCTTCATTACGTTTGTCGTTGAGGGATTGCTTGCTGGGGCATTCTGAAAAACTAATGGAGTAGTGTAAGGTTGAGTCGTCTGCGTATGAATGGATGGGAATTGAGGTACAGTTGAGGAGATCATTTATACAAATTAGAAAGAGAATAGGAGATAGGACAGAGCCCTGAGGAACACCGGAGTTTATAGGGTGAGGAAGTGAACAATGGCCGTCCACAACCGCGGCTATGGAACGGCCGGAAAGGAAATTAGAGACAAAGGCACAGATGGAGGGATAGAAACCGAAGGAGGGTAGTTTAGACATTAAAGATTTGTGCCAGACTCTATCAAAGGTTTTCGATATGTTTAGTGCAATAGAAAAAGTCTCACCGAATTTCCGAAAGGAGGATGACTAAGAGTTAGTAAGATATGAAAGAAGATCACCAGTAGAGCGACCCTCAAGGAAGCCATACTGGCGATCTGAGAGCAGATTATGAGAAGAGAAATGCTTAAGAAATTTGGAAGCAAGAATAGTTTCAAAAACTTTAGAAAGACAAGAGATGAGAGCAATTGGACGATAGTTGGAGGATTGAGAGAGGTCACCCTTCTTTGGGACAGGTTGAATGTGAGCAAATTTCCAGCATGAAGGGAAGACGTTAGAGGATATACAGAGACGAAAGAGTTTGTCTAGGCAGGGAGTCAGCACGGAAGCACAGTTTTTGAGAACAACAGGAGGAACACCGTCCGGACCGTACGCCTTAATAGTATTAAGCCCAGAGAGGGTAGAAAGTACATCTTTAGAAGAGATTAGGATATTAGGCATAAGTAAGAGAGAGGAGGGTGGAGAGGGTGGAATAGCACCGGAATCATCCAAGGTGGAGTTTCTAGCAAAAGTTTGAGCGAAGAGTTTAGCTTTGTCAGAGGAAGAATTGATGGTTGTGCCATCAGAGTGGAAAAGGGGAGGGAAAGATGAGGAAGAGAAATTGTTGAAGAGGTTTTTGGCTAGATGCCAGAAAGCTTGGGAAGAGCTAGAGTTGGATAGTTCAGTGCATTTATTATTGATGAAAGAGTGTTTGGCAAGTCGCAGAACATATTTGGCTTGATTCCGGGCAGAAACATAGGAAAAATGAGAGTCTTGAGTTTTAAGGCGTCGGTACTGTTTGAATGCTTCCTCCTTATTGCGGACAGCAGTAGAACAGGCGTGAGTAAACCAAGTTTTTTTTAGCATTAGTCTGAGAGAAAGAGAATGGAATGTATGTTTCCATGCCCAATAGGATTACATCGGTAATGCGTTCAGCACTCTCCGAGGGTCCCCGGCCACGGAAGCAGAAATAATTCCATGGGATATCAAAGAAGTACTGCCGGAGAGCCTCCCAGTCGGCAGCGCCGAAGTGCCACAAGCGCCACCGGCTAGGAGGATTGGGGGGCCGTACTGGAGAGATAGGACAGGTGACAGAGATAAGTTTATGGTCGGAGGAGCCCAAAGGAGAGAAAAGATTGACAGTATAAGAAGAAGGGTTAGAAGTTAGAAACAAGTCAAGAATGTTGGGCCGATCTCCGATGCGATCCGGGATACGGGTGGGTTGCTGAACTAACTGCTCTAGGTCATTTAGGATAGAAAAGGCGTAGGCTTGTTCACCAGCTAGGTCAGTAGTGTGAGAGGAGAGCCATTGGCGGTGGTGAACGTTGAAATCTCCTAAGATGGAGATTTCTGAGAAAGGAGAAATGGATAGAATGTGTTCCACTGTAGAGTTTAAATAGTCAAAGAATTTGAGAAAGTTGGTAGATTTAGGGGAAAGATAGACAGCACAGAAATATTTTGTAAGAGAATGACAGGAAAGTTTGAGCCATATAGTTGAGAATTCAGAGGAGTCGAAATCGGGAACACGAGAGCAAGTGAGTTTGTTGTGCACGTATGCACAACATCCGCCTCTGGCTTTGAAACTAGGATAGAGAAAGTAGGAGGATACAGAGAAGGGGCTGCTGGATGTTGCTACAGACACCTGAGTTTCGGTGAGGAAAACAAGATCAGATTTGTAGGAGGAGAGATGGTGTTCAACAGAGCCCCCTTAAGGGGGTCATCTGCTTTTTTTATCTTTATCTCCTTTTTTCTTTTTCTCTGGCTTGTATCCATTTTTTTTTTTTTTTTTTTTTTTTTTCTATATTCCAACTTACTTCCTCTCGGGCATAGGCTGAGAGCCTTAACATTCACCGCTTTACAATGAACAGTGAAGCCCGTGAGGTCTTGTTCCAGTCTAGGGAGTGAGACATGTGAAGCACGTAGAGTACAACGAGCACCTGCCATCTTGCCTTCACATGAGGCACGGTGCTCACTCATGGCCCGAAACGACCCCATCTCTGAAGCCACCTCGTTCCCGTGCTTCACTGTCTCACCCCCTACACTCGGACTCTCACACTTACACACACACAACGCCACCTGTTGAGCAGATAACTCACCAGGCATTGCACCCCTATAACATATTTTGAATATGGGAATATTCATACAGTGCTATTTAATCAGGGAACAATGAGGGTATTTTTTTGACGTTTCGGTGGGCTTGTGGTAATGCACTGATACTAGGTAGAGCACAAATTCCATCCCAATAATATCTTCCCATTGATACATCGGGATTTGAACCCGGGACCTTTGGATTACCAGGCCAGTGGCAAGACCACTCCACCACACCTCCCCACATTTGGCCCCATTCAGCCAACTGTTTTAAGACGTTTATCCCCATCCAAGTGTTGATATCTTCCTGGCGAGCAATAGCGAGCCAGCATTGTATGAAAAAAAACGGCTTTGCCAGAGACATTTTTCTATCGAAAAATTTACAAATTTAGCTTGCTCTCAAAACAAAAACATACAGTACAGTATATATGCTGGCTCGCTACCGCTCACCAGGAAAATATTGACACCTGGATAGGGGTAAACGTCTTAAAACAGTAGGCTGAATGGGGCCGAATGGATACAAGCCAATGAGAGAGGGAGAGAAAGAGAAAAAAAGCGAGGTGGGCTCTTAATTGTATCTATCTACTGTATCTACAGTACCGTACCTTTATACTCAGGCACATAGGCCTACCCCATTTTTTGTTTTTTTTTTTGTTTTTATTATTATTTTATTTGTTTTTATAATTATTATTATTATTTTTATTATGGACGTTTGAGAAGAGACTCGACCAAGAGTGAGAGGGGTGGAAATGAGTTACTTGAGAAGTGCGTGCGGAGTTACATGGAGGGATAGACAGACGAATGAGGAAGTAAGAAGGAGGTAGATGTGCTGGAAAGTGTGAAAAGCAACACCTTGAGATGGTTCGGCCATATGGAACGTATGGGAAGTGAGAGAATGACTAAGAGGGTGTACGAGAGCGAGGTGGAAGGACAGAGAGGGAGAGGTAGACCGAAAGAGAGGTGGACGGATGGAGTGAGGAAGTATATGGATGAATGCGGTGCTGGTTGGGAGGACCCGGAGGAAGGGCGTCGACTGACTGGGGACAGAGGTGCATGGGGGCGGTTCGTTCGTGGCCACCCCTTCGGAGATCACGGCATCAGGCAATAGATAGATAGATGAATTATTGAGTGAGGGAGTTAGTCTCTCACTGATCAAGGCCATATTACGACCGCGGGGCTAAAATATACAATTTTCACCAGCCAATTGCTGTTACAGTGAAAGTCTTTTAATCCGGAAGGCAGGGGGGTTCTGACCTTCCGAATTAGCGGATTTTCCGAACCATCAGGCATGTACCCTATAATGTTCGCAAACACCAAATATAAGTCATAATAAATTGTTATAATTAAAAAACGATATATTCCATAGCTTACCTTTGCAGTACAGTGAAATACCGGCTTCAGACCCGGATGAGCTCTCAGAAGGCCATTAGCTATTGCCACTGTGAGACCCGGATGGCCTCTGAGGTGCCTATGAGTTAATCTAAGGCTTAAAACCACTTAAAACTGCACGACAGAAAGTTTTGTTGTCTTGGCGGGTCGTCCGTATAACCAACAACAACAACCAACACACAGCCAGCCAGTCTGTCATGTGACTCCTGCTTGGCCTTGGCGAGAAGTTAGGGAGGCGCTGGAGGCAGCTCTAAACCCTGTCCTTGGCCCCGCCCCTCAAATGTACAACTATTAGATTAGATTAGATTAGATTAACCTAACCTAACCCTAAAATATAACAAAAATAACCAAAATAAAAAATAAACAAAAATAAAAAAATATAAAATACTGTACATTAAATTCGAGTGGGATCAAACACTGGTTTTCCCAGTGGTAAGCGGGAGCCATACCGACTGTGCTACGGAGAGATCTAGCAGTAACGGTTTGAAGGGTATATTTAAACGCGGGGCCGGCCAAGGGAGGTGAGGGGTGGGGCTAAGGGGGCCTAGATTCTCACACATGCACAGATGGTGAGTTTTGGAGAAGCTTTAGAGCTGCCTCCAGCGCCTCCCGAGAAGTTACCACCTTGGTCTTGGTATGCGAGTCACCATTAACGGACAAAGGTGTGGCTTTAGGATCGTCTATCTCTCAAGGGATGGCACCTAGATTGCCTAAGTTACCACTACATGTTCCTTTTCAACCACATCTTCTAACGGAAGCCTTTTACATTTTCTATTGTGCTGTCATTCCAGCTATCTAGAGAGGTTAGACATAGCAGAAATAGCACCATACATAGTTGATCCCCTATTCAATCATTTTTACCAACCCGTTCTACTGTACCTCTCCTATTTCCTGTTTCACTGCGTTTATCATGTCTTCCCTTTCCCTCCCGTACTTCTTACACTCTAGCAGTATGTGCTTGATGGTCTCATCCTTTCCCACGTCGCACATTCTACAAATCCTACTACCCTCATTTTTCCACCTGTACGTCCAGTTGTTCACCTCCAGGGATTTAGTTTGCGACTTTAACAGTAACTCACTCCCCATACTTCCGTCATAGAAGAGTTCACTTCTTGGACGACTCTTTGCCATATACCAGTCAAGTGAACTCTTTTGCCTCATCCTTTCCATTCACTCGTCCCTACCCTTCTCTTGGACTCATGTGTTGATCTCGTTTTTTTACTTCCCTGAGCTCCACGTTGTGATCATTAACCCTTCCTCCCTGGGCTGTCTTACCAAATGACGGTCGCCCCTACCCGGGCGATATGGCTGAAAAACGTCTAGGCCTAGGCTACCGTATTTATGTTTATTTTCACTGCTAGAACTTTCCCACTCATCTATAATTGTAGTGCGGTTTTCAATCTGTATTTTGGCATTGAGTAGAGCTCTGTAAGTCAACTGGTTCAGTTATGATGACGATTTCAGTGGAGCCAATATTGCAGAGATGTTGCCAATATGGGGGCTTTTTAGACACTAATTTCGTCATGACGTCAGAACAATAACATTGAGGAGTCTTCTCCTTCTTGTTTTCGGAGGTGCGGTGACGAACGCTTGGGTTTGTTGACATAAGTCGTACGCACGACGTTCGGACCAAGCTTAATTAAGCTATTAAGCTCATGCCTTAGATAAGGCATACCGGGTGGCGGCCCTTCTTTCGTGCTGTCCTTACCTAAGGCAGACCGGGTAGGAAGGGTTAATCCTCACATACCATGCTCCTCTATTTTCTTATCACACAACCTATTCCACTTACTCTCCTCCTTTGTTCATTCATACACCTTTCACGCCCATCTGTTCTCAAATAATAATAATAATAATAATAATAATATTTATTCAGTTAGCAATTTACAGAGTTGGTACCACATAGTATGTTACAAATATGACATGTACCAGCTTTGCATAATTCCAACTAAGGATAGCCCAATAAGGCCGTTAGGCGTATTTCCATTGGGGTCCTTGTGGGATTAGGTTAGCTGGGGAAAAGGGGAGGACAAAAGAAATAGATACTTTAGAGAAAGTATTTCTAGGGGGTTATTTTAAGATACCTCATCCTCTCATCCATTCTTTCTAATCATATCCTATACCTTAGCAATGCATCCCCTTCGCCATTCTTTCAGCGAAGGAGCTCCACCCTGCTTCCACTCTCACGGCCTCCACTACTGCAAGCTTGTTGGTACCCAGAGCCACTCTACCAATTTTGTTCTGGGTCACCTGCAACTTCGCCAGGTCATTCGTCGTCCATTCCATGATTTCTAGCCATACATCAAACTCAGTGCAGCTATTCCCTTCCATACACCTCTCACCACTTCACACTTATTTGCTCTTGTCCTTGCTACACTAGATAGTCTTCCCACCCACTGATTCGCACTCGACAACCTTTCGTTCTTGGTTCTTTCGCACCCTTTCTCGTCCACTATCATTCCCAGGTACTTATACTAATTTGCTCTCCTTATTGTCCTACCACCAAGCATCCAAGTTTCATCCTCGTCTTCCACACCTCCATTCACCACAAGCACTTGGCTCTTTTCACTATTGAAGCTAACATGCCTATATCTTTTCTGAAACGAAATTTATCTAATTTGAAACCATTTGTTCGAGTTCTTTTGCAATCACTGAGCTTTAGTACATCTTTCATGTCCCCTTTATTAATCCCACTAACCCACTTGAACACCTCTATCATATCCCCTCTAACTCTGCATCTCTGTAACGAATGTAAGCTAAATTTCTTCAATCATTCTTTATGTGGAAGATGTCTAATATTATGGATAATTTTTTTCATTCTACGTTGTACTCTCTCCAGGGAATCTACGTCCATTCTGTAATAAGGACACCAAAATTGAACAGCATAATCCATATGGGGTCTCACTAATGACAAGTAAAGTTTTAAGATAACTCGTAGAGATAATAATAATAATAATAATAATATTTATTCAGTTAGCAATTTACAGAGTTGGTTCCACATAGTATGTTACAAATATGACATGTACCAGCCTTGCATAATTCCAACTAAGGATAGCCCAATAAGGCCGTTAGGCGTATTTTCATTGGGGTCCTTGTGGGATTAGGTTAGCTGGGGAAAAAGGGGAGTATAAAGAAATAGATACTTTAGAGAAAGTATTTCTAGGGGGTTATTTTAAGATACCTTACATCCTATAGTAAATATCAGTAATCCGTAATCAGTAATCATTTCAGTTTGGTTTGTCTATCTCTTATGTCGCATTTAGTAGTAGACATAAGCTTGGTGCTCCCTTCTCGCAGCTGTCCGGTTCAGGTGTTCCTTCAGGCTACTTCTGAAGGAATACAGTGTTCTCTTTTCACGGACTGACTGGGCTAGGTCGTTCCAGTCTTTGATGGCGGTGAAGAAGAATGTTTGCTTACCCTGTCCTTGGATTCTCGGGACCTTAAAATTAAACATCCTGTTTCTTGTATTATGTCCACTCCTCTCATTTGCTTTAACAAAATCATTCTTTAGATACTCTGGAGCTCTGTCATAGAAAATTTTGAAGGCATTAGTGAGCCTGATTTGTTTGGCCCTGTCAGAGACATTGAGCATACCTAGTGACTGAAGTTGTTCCTGGCCAACATGTGATCTGGGTCCTAGGTTCAGCATGAACCTAACCATTTTATTTTGAGTGACCTGAAGTTTGTGCTGTGCTGATTTAGATGATGCAGAGTACCAGGATGACACAGAATAGTCAAAATGACATTGAACAAGCGCTTGGCAGAGGGTCTTTTTGGTCGCCGCGGGCAAGCATCCCACCTGTCTACAGATATTTTATACGTGCTCTACACTTACTCAGGATAGATTCCAAAATTGTTTCACCTGACAAACTCGCGTCCAGTTTTAGTCCGAGATATTTAACTTGTGACACTGTTGTTATAGGAATATCATTTCAGTTGACCGAGAAGCCCACAATGTCTTTCAGTTTGCGTTTTGTTCCACATAAGATGGCTTCCGTCTTGCCCAGGTGAAGAGCTAGTCTATTGTCCACTAGCCATTCACTACATGATTCTAGTTCTTTGGAAAGTGAAGCGGCAATACTTATTGGGTCTTTTCCTGAAACCAGAAGCACGCTGTCGTCTGCATACAGTAATAATTTACATGAGACGCTCAGTTCCATGTCGTTCACATAACAGAGAAAGAGTAAGGGACCAAGGATGCTTCCCTGCGGGACCCCACAGTTAATTGGCATAGGATCAGATATATCATCAATTTTGACTCTTTAGGTTCTACCACTAAGATAAGATTTAAACCAGTTCACAGACCCTATGCCCATTGCTTGTAGTTATTACATAGGATATCATGGTACTACTGTGTCAAACGCTTTTTGTAGATCAAGAAGAACCATACCGGTGTAGTTACCTTTAGACATTTCTTTATGAATGTGATCCGTTAAGTGGATGAGACAGGAGTCTGTCGAGTACATGCATCTGAAACCTGATTGAAACTTATAGAATAGATAATTTTGTTTGAGGTAGTGTTCAATTTGGGTGTATACCGCTCTTTCAAGGATTTTAGATACAATACATAATATGCTAACTGGTCTGTAGTTACCAACTTCTAGTTTATTTCCTTTCTTGAATAGAGGGGTTACAATAGCTTCCTTCAGTTCAGCAGGTACAGTGTTGGTGTTAATTGACAAGTTGATGATGTGGGTTAGGGGGCCTGCTATACCAATGGCTCCATCTCGTAGAAATTTGGCAGGAATTTTGTCTGGTCCTGTGCTTTTATGTACATTTAGGTTAGACAGCTCGTCAAAAGTGTATTTTGGTGTAACATTTTGCAATCCAAATGTGTTCGGGTGTATGTCTTTATCTCTGTAGAAATTTCGAAAGGTGGCCGTTGTTGTCGTGTATTTATTGAGAGGTTGAGGTAGGTTCTGTGCAAGTGTATTTGCTATGGAGATGAAGAAGGAGTTGAAGTAGTGTGACGCTCACCGCTTCCCCCAAAACCGCATGGCTTACTCGCTAGGACTCATCAGGGCAGAGAATGTAGCTACAGTCTACCGATCATTGTGTACTTTCCTTCTCGAGAAAGCTTGTGTTGCAGACAGTTCAGAACTGTTCTTTATTTTCGTCTGTCACAATCCTTTCTATTTTATTTAGTCAATTGAAAGTATTGTGTTAAGTAGTTGAATGATGGGAAGGCGAGCGGGAGAGAGAGAGAGAGAGAGACCAGGGGGTGTGACTTGGTGGTGAGTGTGGCGCGTGGCTGGCCCCCTTACATAGGCCTCGCGGGATTCGTTGCCTCCTGCCTAACACTGCCTACTAGGCGGCTGCTTACTGGGCGACTGTCGCGCGCCCTCGTGCCATTCCTGCGAACTGGGACTCCAGCGAGGCGGTCCCTGGGAATATCCTTGTCAGATCCTATACAGACAGCATACTCTAAGCATCTCCCATGAACTGTTCCACACTCTTGTCTTAGAATCTTTCTCTCCTACTGCCTCTATCATTTCCACTACTTCCTCACCTTTTATTAATATCAATCCCCCTCTGGTTCTCTGCATCCACACCTTGAATTGGTGGCCAGCCTGTATTATATGCTGGATCTCACATTTCTTATGTACTAGGCTAAGGTTGAAGATAGTCATTGTCTTTTTGGGAGATTGTATTGCTCGGACTGTCTCCGTCAATCACTAATGTTTCTACAGGGTTAAATAATGCTAGACTAGGGATCAGGTACCTTGCTGTTGGTGTTTTCACTGTGTGTAGGCTACTTTTGAGCTGCACGACACTACGGATTCTGTGGGTTACCTGGGTGGATCTTTTGTCTGTGTACCTTGGAGTTTAGACTGTGTAGTGCGTGAGGGCTGCTTGCCTAATCCACCCAACACTGTTCTAACTCTATTTGCTTTTACTTTTGAGGGTCGTCAGGAGGATACTCGATACTTGTGATCGAGAATCCTCAAGAGAGCACCCCTTCATATTAACGTAATCAGGCCGCACAGACCCAAGGTCCACACTAGGCTAGGAGCTGCCTTGCTCCACCAGAATTCTGTACCTTTGCGCATCCCAGCTAGACTTTATTAACCCGGGTAGACATTAGCTGGATTAGATCATATACTCTTTTATGCATACCCATTATTTCTACACAAGCATTTTGAGGTCTAGGTTGCTGTAGAGAGACACAACCAGCATAGACCGGTATTGTTAATAGGAGTACTACTTTTTCGTGGCGAGCATTATTACTGTTGCACTGCTTATAATATTCTTGTGTCCAATAACATTATAGGTCCAGCTTTTTTGTGTATTTAGCCTACACGTGCATTGTCCTGCCTCCTGCTATTTTGTGGTTCCATTTCCGATACGTTCTTCTTAGTAGCATCCGACATTATTCAGAAGATTCCTTGTTCGGTGCTTGAGGACTTTACAACACTTTCTTTCATAAAGGAGTGACAGATATTATTGATTAAAGTAACATTAAGTAAACCTTCTTCTTGTTTGCATTAGATCACTCTTGTGATTTAATTAAGTTAACTATCTTTTCCTTGTGTACCATAACTAAGCAACCATATGTTATAGGTAATAGGCTGTTTCAGAGAACATCAGCCTATAGTAGAAGCACATAGATACTGAGAGTTAAGATACCCCGCTATCGCAGATATAACTCTGGAGGGTATATGTGTTCTTTGTTCGACGGGATTATATATCAGGGATTGGATCTAGCGTTTCCGTTGTTGCATTTATGCCAGTCTAGTCCAATGTATAAGAGCCACTGATTTATACGAGACCCGATCGTAACAAATGGCGACCTAGCTCAGGATTTGGTGAACTGACATATAATTGCAGGTTATTGTGCAGATTTTTCTCACAGTTTAGGCAGTGAACATTTGTTGATTTTGTGGAATATTTTTTGAGGACATGCAAGAATTATTTTTTTAGCAAAGTAATATAGCACTTAAGCTGTCTCCGAGAATTTTTTATTGTGAATATTGTGGTATAAGAGTTTGGGGTACTTCTTTTTTGTGTATCAAAGTGAAAAATCTTCAGTGAGCATCATGTCTTATAGCGGATCAGTGCAGGATTAAGACACAGTACGTGATGTAGAAGCTGAGGAGCAGCAGCATGGGCAGGTTGTTAACTTGGTGAACAGTGAGGAGGATGCAAGGAATTTTTTACAATGGCCTGTTACTTCCGACCGGTTGGTGGGTATGAATCGGTACGGTCTCCAGTGCTTAGCCGCAGCTATCGGTCATGTACGTACTAGTGGCATGACCAAGGATGACCTGATGACGTGTGTGCTGGGTGGGGTGACTGGCGTACGAGGTAGGGTGAGTGCTCAGAGCCCTTTGGCCGAGCCTCCCCTTCACTCGACTCCCAATCCTCCTATTGGAGTACCGACCCTGAGCACGCTTCCGCAGGTTGGCTAGTGACTGGCAGGGTGGTTTGCCCCTGGGGGGATCACCGGGTATTTCGAACATCATTGCATCTCCTCCTCCTCCTCAAGGTTTGACCCCGGAGATGCTCTTTCAGCTCGAGCTAGCTAAGATAGAAGAGAGAAAAGAGCTGGCTAGGATGCAGCAACAGACGAGGGAAGCTGAGCTTAGGACTGAACTAGAATCTACAAGATACCGTGCCGACATGGATTTAGAGAAGTCTCGTGTTGAGATGACGGGACAGCGACTCGGTACTGGAAACCGTGCGCATGATCAGTCTCTGTCGCACCTTCTCAAACTGGTCCCTGTATTTGACGAGTCTGATGTCACAGAGTTTTTCAATAGATTTGAGAAGAAGTGCCGGGAGCATCAGTGGCCTGAAGTTAAGTGGGCGGCCCTTGTGTCCTCTAGACTCGTAGGTAAGGGGCTCAAGGCTTACGATGCACTGCCTTTGGAGTCCTGCGTTGTTTATGAGGAGCTCAAGGAGGCTGTCCTGCGGGCATACGAGCTACAACCCGAGACATATAGGTTAAAGTTCCGGGGTGTGACTAAGGGGCGAGACAGTACCTTCTTGGAGCACGCCCGGGACCTGTCCGACGCTATGGGAAACTGGCTCAGATCAGAGAAGACAACTACGTTTGATGAGATGAAACAGTTGATGCTTCTAGAGCAGTTTTATAAGTGTACGGGCGGCGACTTGACTTTAAACCTTAAAGAGAAGAACCCAAGAACTCTCGTAGAAGCAGCAGATCTTCGGTTGTCACTAATTCGGGGGTGCGGCTCTGCACAGAGAAACGATGTAGGCGTTAAGGAGCGTTACCCTCCCCCTCCCCGGAATATGGACACACATAAATTTAAAAGCAATGACACCAAGACTGATCACAAACCTAGCACCGCCCCGTTTAAGAAGGGTCAGGGGACTTTTACACCTCAGTATAAGTCCAAGGGGAAATTTGAGTGTTATCACTGTCACAAAGAGGGGCACATGGCAAAAGCTTCTCCGAGCAGACCTCCCACGGCGGCTGTGTCATTGGCTCGCAGCATCGGGGTGTTCCAGAAGTCTTCTGTGTTTGCTGGAGGCATAAGATCAGAGGATGGAGCACCGCCAGTGAAGAAGGATCCGGAAGGCTCGAACCCTGTCCGCGATGCCTTTTGCGACCATAGAGGGCATGGCTGCGTGAAGTGAGGGGGCAAGAAGCATGGGGTACAGCTTTTGCGTGACACAGGTGCCTCTCAGACACTCTTGAAGAATTTCACTGGTAGACCCATAAACGCGGCGCGGGTAGTTGTGGTGCAGGGAGTTAATGCAACTAGGTCATACCCGCTTGTTAGAATGGAGCTTGAAGTTGACGGTGTGACTCGCGAACTGGATGTGGGAATCGTGGAGAAATTGCCTGTTGGGGGCGTCGACCTCCTTCTCGGCAATGACTTTGCGGTGCCTGCTTCTAAGGTTTCACCCTTAGTCGTTGCCGAGGAGCCGGCCGACGTGAGTAGGGAGGAACAGGAATGGGTTGAGAAGTGTCAGGTGCAACCAATGGCGTGTGTTGTAACCAGATCTCTCGCATCCAGGGAGTCACAGCCTAACCAACAGTCTTCAAATAAGCGGAGGAACGGTCACGAGGTGCTGAAAGCTGATACGGTGGAGAGTCTAGTACCAGCAGCGCTTCTCGGGGACTCAGTATTAGCACCGTTATTAGAGTCTGGAGAAGCACCACCACCTGTCACTGAGAGTGTAGAGGCAGGGCTTAAAGAGACTCAGAGGCAGCAACGGTATACACGGAGAGAGCAACGGGATGCAAATTTCGATGTTGGGGGAGGGCATGAGTTGTTTCGTAAACACTTAGACAGGCTAGCTCCCTCAGATATTCGCAAATTGCAGCTAGAAGACCCGGAGGTTCTAAAGTGTAGTGACAGTGCTGTCGAACTTGATAGTAGAGAACGAATGTTGCGTAGTCTGGAGTTGGCTGGCCGCAATCTGGTAGGCTCTCAGGCCCTCATGAAGGACAGGTACGACCAGAAGGTGAAACTCAGGGAGTTTCACGTGGGTCAGGAGGTGTTGATACTACTCCCTCTTGTAGGTCACCCCTTATCCGCAAAGTACGCTGGTCCTTATAGGGTAGCAGAGAAGCTCTCGGACTTAGGTTACCTGGTGGCCACTCCAGACAGGCGTAAGAGGAATCAGTTATGTCATGTCAACCTGATGAAGGAGTATGTGAGGCGCCCACCTGAGCCTCTCACTGTCCCCGTGATGACTTTCAGCAGTCAAGGTGGAGAAGGAGAACGGGACAGTCATGCGCAGGTGGATGACAACTGGGATTATTATGTTTCTGCAGATCAGTGGGCGGGAAACACGAGACAGGCGGCTCATGAGGCTTTGCAACACCTACCTGAGCAACAGCGTGTGGCTGTCGAGCGCCTATTCTTTTTATACCCTACTGTATTTGCGGAACACCCAGGCCTCACTACTCATGAGGTGCACGACGTTGACGTCGGAGACCACTCACCCTTCAAATCAGTGCCCTATAGGGTGCCCCCTATTAAACTTCCGGCCCTCCGGGCGGAGTTGGAGTATATGTTGCAACAGGGACTGATCGAGAAGGGGGCGGTAAAGTGGACATCTCCCGTAACGCTGCAACCTAAGCCGGATGGCAAGGTGCGCTTCTGTGTTGATTACCGCAGGCTAAACGGCTTGACTCCCACCAACCCATATCCTCTTCCCCGGGTCGATGACTGTGTAGACAAGATTGGCAGGGCCAAGTTCTTGACCAAGGTGGACCTGGTAAAAGGTTACTGGCAGGTGCCTTTGTCTGAACGGGCGAAAGAGGTGTGTGGTTTTGTGGTGGATGGTGCTACATATCGTTGTAATGTCATGCCGTACGGTCTAAAGAACGCACCAGCGACCTTCCAAAGCTTGATGAACGAGTTAGTGGCTGACATTCCGAACTGTACCGTGTACCTGGATGACGTCATTATCTACGATGACGATTTCAAGAGCCACTGTGAACATGTAGAATCCCTATTTAAGAAATTAAGCGAGGCAAACTTGGTGGTCAACCTGGGAAAGTGTGATTTTGTGCGGGCTACCGTGCAGTATCTGGGGTTCATGGTGGGTTTGGGCCAGGTGTGCCCCCCACAGAACAAGATATTGGCTATTAACCACTTCCCCAGGCCGTCCACCAAGAAGCAGATCATGAGGTTTTTGGGCATGATTGGTTACTACCGCCGCTTTATAAAGGGCTATTCTACTGTGCTGGCTCCTCTGACGGACCTATTGGCCAAAGATAGAAAGTTTAAGTGGGCGCCTGAGTGTGAGAGTTTTTTTTTGCTAGTAAAACACCTGTTGTGTACTCACCCAATCCTCAGGGCCCCGGACTTTAGCCGACCATTCCAGCTGGCAACTGATGCCAGTGGTGTGGGGGCTGGTGCCGTTCTGATGCAATCAGACGAAGATGGGCTGGAGCACCCAGTCAGTTTCTTCTCAAAAAAGTTCAACTCGGCGCAGAAGACCTATTCAGTAGTTGAGAAGGAACTGCTGGCGATTGTGCTAGCGCTCAGGCACTTTGAGGTGTATGTTCCAGCCTATGGACCAGTTGTGGTGATCTACACCGACCATCACCCCCTCAAGTTCCTGAATCAATTCCATAACCGGAATATGAGGCTGACCAGGTGGTCATTAATGTTGCAGGAATACAACCTAGACATACGCCATATTGCCGGTTCTGAGAATGTGATTGCAGATTGCTTATCGAGGGTGGAAGACCCGGGGTAGATCATCACAAGGGTAGCCTCCTACTTTGGTTTGATTAGTATGTTTACGTCTGGTGCTTGTTGGCTCGCGTGTGTAGCCCAGCGTATTGGGTCGTAAAGTAGGAGTTGCTGTGTTGGTATAGAAGAAATAACTAGGCTAGCCCCTGTAGTGCAGCCGCCATAAACATATTAAAAATATAAAAATCCTATAAAAACTCTTTCTTTGATAGTTAAATTTTGTTTTTAAGTATGTTATAGCAGAAATTCTGAGTTGTACTCCTTTCAGAAGGCTGGGCTAGTGAAGCTCGCTCTTATGAGCATAACTATGTAATTTAATTTATTGTGTTGGGAAGGGTTGTTCATTTTTATAATGTGTTATTTTGAAGAGAACTGTGCTTTACATTTCATTGTCGCTGGGTGGCTAGGAGTGGCGAATTTTGTATGGGTTCTGCGTGTCAGATTTAGAGCTCATAGTTGGAGCCTCTTAAAAATCTTGGGTGGGGTGTGACGCTCACCGCTTCCCCCAGAACCGCATGGCTTACTCGCTAGGACTCGTCAGGGCAGAGAATGTAGCTACAGTCTACCGATCATTGTGTACTTTCCTTCTCAAGAAAGCTTGTGTTGCAGACAGTTCAGAACTGTTCTTTATTTTCGTCTGTCACAATCCTTTCTATTTTATTTAGTCAATTGAAAGTATTGTGTTAAGTAGTTGAATGATGGGAAGGCGAGCGGGGGAGAGAGAGAGAGAGAGAGACCAGGTGGTGTGACTTGGTGGTGAGTGTGGCGCGTGGCTGGCCCCCTTACATAGGCCTCGCGGGATTCGTTGCCTCCTGCCTAACACTGCCTACTAGGCGGCTGCTTACTGGGCGACTGTCGCGCGCCCTCGTGCCATTCCTGCGAACTGGGACTCCAGCGAGGCGGTCCCTGGGAATATCCTTGTCAGATCCTTCCCAGACAGCATACTCTAAGCATCTCCCATGAACTGTTCCACACTCTTGTCTTAGAATCTTTCTCTCCTACTGCCTCTATCATTTCCACTACTTCCTCACCTTTTATTAATATCAATCCCCCTCTGGTTCTCTGCATCCACACCTTGAATTGGTGGCCAGACTGTATTATATGCTGGATTTCACATTGCTTATGTACTAGGCTAAGGTTGAAGATAGTCATTGTCTTTTTGGGAGATTGTATTGCTCGGACTGTCTCCATCAATAACTAATGTTTCTACAGGGTTAAATAATGCTAGACTAGGGATCAGGTACCTTGCTGTTGGTGTTTTCACTGTGTGTAGGCTACTTTTGAGCTGCACGACACTACGGATTCTGTGGGTTACCTGGGTGGATCTTTTGTCTGTGTACCTTGGAGTTTAGACTGTGTAGTGCGTGAGGGCTGCTTGCCTAATCCACCCAACACTGTTCTAACTCTATTTGCTTTTACTTTTGAGGGTCGCCAGGAGGATACTCGATACTTGTGATCGAGAATCCTCAAGAGAGCACCCCTTCATATTAACGTAATCAGGCTGCACAGACCCAAGGTCCACACTAAGCTAGGAGCTGCCTTGCTCCACCAGAATTCTGTACCTTTGCGCATCCCAGCTAGACTTTATTAACCCGGGTAGACATTAGCTGGATTAGATCATATACTCTTTTATGCATACCCATTATTTCTACACAAGCATTTTGAGGTCTAGGTTGCTGTAGAGAGACACAACCAGCATAGACCGGTTTTGTTAATAGGAGTACTACTTTTTCGTGGCGAGCATTATTACTGTTGCACCGCTTATAATATTCTTGTGTCCAATAACATTATAGGTCCAGCCTTTTTGTGTATTTAGCCTACACGTGCATTGTCCTGCCTCCTGCTATTTTGTGGTTCCATTTCCGATACATTCTTCTTAGTAGCATCCGACATTATTCAGAAGATTCCTTGTTCGGTGCTTGAGGACTTTACAACACTTTCTTTCATAAAGGAGTGACAGATATATTGATTAAAGTAACGTTAAGTAAACCTTCTTCTTGTTTGCATTAGATCACTCTTGTGATTTAATTAAGTTAACTATCTTTTCCTTGTGTACCATAACTAAGCAACCATATGTTATAGGTAATAGGCTGTTTCAGAGAACATCAACCTATAGTAGAAGCACATAGATACTGAGAGTTAAGATACCCCGCTATCGCAGATATAACTCTGGAGGGTATATGTGTTCTTTGTTCGACGGGATTATATATCAGGGGTTGGATCTAGCGTTTCCGTTGTTGCATTTATGCCAGTCTAGTCCAATGTATAAGAGCCACTGATTTATACGAGACCCGATCGTAACAGTAGGTTGAAATTTGTCGTTTATCGTGGCAAACCTGATCATTAATGGTGAGAGCAATATTAGTGTTAGACGAATCCCTTGTCTTGTTGCTGTAGCCTGTTGTTTTTAGGTGCCTCCATAGTTTCTTTGGGTTATTCTGATATTCCTCTGCCTTATTGTGAAAATAATTAATTTTTGCTGATTTTATTTTCCTACTTAGTTTATTCCTGGCCCTGTTGAACTCATGTTTCAGACCTTGATCCTGTCTATGTTTCGCTAGCCTTTTTAACAGATTGTCTCTGTGTTCCAGATGGTGTAGTATGTCATTGTTGATCCATGGGTCTGACCTTGCTTTAATTCGTATGTCTTTCAGAGGAGCTATTTCGTCTAGAATGTTTGTGATGATGGTTCTGAAGCCAACCCATGCGGCATTAACGTTTGTACTTCCAAACACTGGAGACCAGTCTGTATTCCATAAAATGTCCAGAAATGTTTCTTTATTGTAGTTTCTGAGTGACCTTGTTTTGATAACCTTGTGATTCTCTAGGGTAATTGTTGTGGTTTTTAGTGTGCAATATGTGACGAAGTGATCACTTATCCCAGTCTGTATAACCCCTGATTGGGATATTTTGTCCTCTCTGTTACAGTTTATGTGGTCTATTATTGTGGCAGTGTTCTCAGAGATACATGTGGGGGTTGTGATGAGTTGTTTGTGATGTGCATTGTCAGTATATGCCTATATTCTCGTACAAGCCTATCATTTCTTTGTTTGTAACACAGGTTAAAATCCCCTAGTGTAATGGATCCATTCCGAGGGTCTAGCGATGACAAAGTTCGTTCAAATTTGGTCAAGAATTGTGTGTCGTTTGGTGGCCTATAGCATACCCCAATTGTGATGGGTCTTGTCCTCGGCAGGTGTAGATCGATCCACAGAGCTTAGTGATTTTCTACATGGAGGTCGGTCCTAGTTGTGTGTATGAGGTTGTTTTTTACATACAGACATACTCCTCCCCCATGCCTATTGCGATCATTCCTAACCATATTGAAACCTTGAATGTTTATTTCACCATCGTTTATACTTGAGTCCAGCCAGGTTTCTGTGATTGCAATTATTGAAGCTTTGGCCTTATTAGCTAAAAAAATAATTTCTGACAATTTATGGTACATTCATCTGGCGTTAATGTGGATAAGATAGAGCCCTTTGTTGGTGAACACTCTGTATGAAGGATGAGATTTTGAATGTGTCCTGGCTGGATTCTGAGTTGTGAATACTAATTGGTTAATTTACATTAATATTCGGTAATGAATGCAAGACACATATGTTACATAGGAATTCCCGTTCTTCACTGTTGAGAACCCGAGAATACTGTTTGCCTTGTTATGAACGCTTATACACTGTTTTCTAGGTTTCAAATAATTGCTAACAAACACACCTAGATCTTTCTCACAGTCTGAGTTTTGTAATTCCATATTAGCTAATTTATATCACCTGGGATCACGGCATCAGGCAATAGATAGATAGATAGATAGATTCGTCTTCCCTATCTCTAATACCTTGCATTTGTCAATGTTAAAATTCATCTGCCAATTTACTGACCATTCGTGTAAGGTATCTAGATCACTTTGGAGGCACTCAACCTTGCTCTTCCCCGCATTTCCCTTCAGATTTCGTTTTTCGCACACTGTTCCAAACATATTTACCAGACCCTGCAACTCCCATTCATTATCGCTCAACAGAACTGTATCATCAGCAAACAGCAGTACAGGTAGCTTCCACTCGTTTCACTCCCTTATCAGCGATACACCACTGCTATATATATATATATATATATATATATATATATATATATATATATATATATATATATTGCATACTGTAAAGAGAGAGTGAGAGATATGAAATTGATCAGTTCAGGCTTTATACTTCCAAATGAGAATATACAGTAGGCCTACTGTAAATTTTGTTGTTCCTAATATATCTGGCCTGGGTTCGAGCTCATCATGGGTCATATCACAAATGTATTACATACATTATGGCTCTACTTGTTTATTCAGAGATGCTTTAAATGTGCCCCAGATTACAAGTAGCCTATCCTTCTCTAGTACTTAGCTGGTAGTGTTTGTGTGTGTGAGGTGTATCTGTGTATGGCATCAAGCTACGTGACCACGATTCGGAGCGGGTGGTGGTGGATGGAATCTGATTCCAAATGAAGCCACTACTTTTAAGCTCCTCGGTGGCCTAGTGGTTAAGGTGTTGGAGTGCTGCACCCCTGGGTTCGAGCCCTGGCTGCGTCATATCACAAACATATTAAATACTGTACTCTCCATAATGTACACACCACTTCCCGCTTATGTGAATCAGTGAATAAGGTTTATAGAAGCCAAACTAAAGTACCTTTAAAGATCTATAGTTGTAGTCCAACAAAATAGGAGGGCCGACAAAGTTATGTGGCTCTGGCAGGGTTTATTGGATCAGCCTACTATTCTTTTAATAATTTGTATGCAGAATCAAGAACGCGCCAGGGTTAATTGGGCCTACTATACAGCCCTTTCGACCCATGAAGAAGAAGAGATTTAAGAAGTATAAGAGGGAATGCATTCTCCGCCAGGGAGGACAGTTTACCATCAAGCATATTCTTGGAGGAGCACCTCTCAACACCACCGATCTTCATATCATCTCCACTGGACTCTCTACGTTCCTCGCTGCTACGGGGAGGATCCCCGACCTCTGACGACCCTCCAACTACCACTTCTCACCGTTACTCGTCTTCTGCACACTCCTCACCATCTACAGTATGTTACGTGCTAGAAATCGTGCCCCCTCGCCATGAACCTTAATTAAGTCTTGTACTACTTGCGCAGTTATCTGGGGGCTACATCCCTGTTGACACTGTGCATCGTGAAGAAGAAGAGAGAGAGAGAAGTATAAGAACTACAAGGAAATAGTATACCCTATGATCCAACTCCTCACCACCCTCCACTCTCAAGGATATACAATATCCCTCCAATGGGTACCCAGCCACATTGACATCCTCCATAATGAAATAGTGGATGGACTAGCCAAAGGGATGCACTCCTTCCACCTAACAACAGTCATACCCTACACCACAACCGACCGGACAAACATCCTCAGAGAAGACGTCCTCCAAGACTTCAAGGAAGAGTGGAAAATAACCATAGCTGGCACACAATACAGTAACATCAAGTCAGAGTGGTCAGTGTGGAAATACTCCATCTACAAGAACAAAGCCTTAAACACCGCGGCTCTCCGCCTCAGAACAGGACACACCAGACTGGGAGGGCATATGTACAGGATGGGACTGCAAGCAAATGAAAATTGCCCGTACTGCCTCTCACCTGAGACAGTGGAGCATTATCTACTCCACTGCCACAGACATTACGGTGCCCACACCCACCTCAGAAGTGTAGTAACCCAACAAGGAGGAACATTCAACATCAAGCATATCCTAGGTGGAGGAGACCTACCACAGCACAGTAAACATGTCATCGCATCAGCCCTAGGAACCTACATCAGAACAACAAACAAAATCACAAGCATATAAAATTACCATCCAACTGAATCTGTACTATACCACCAATGATGATCATCATCATCTCTGACCTCACCCTCACCTTGACTTAAATCACACAGTACACATAGAGCAGTACTGTACTGTATCACCACTGATCATCATCATCTCTGACCTCACCCTCACCTTGACTTGAATCACACAGTACACATAGAGCAGTACTGTACTGTACTACAACTGATCATCATCATCATCTCTGACCTCACCCTCACCTAGACTTAAATCACCCTGACCTCAAAAGACAACGACAAACTTACCCCCCATATACAGTACAGTAGTATAAAATCCACCTTTACTATCTCTCCTAACCCCTATTAGCCTATACTAACAATTGTTCTTTTCACCCCTCCTAAAACGCTTGAGCAGTAATCTGGAGACACCACAACCCTCCAAGCAAACTGCACATTTAAACAATAAGAAGAAGAAGAAGAACTACTCTCCTTGACGCGGTTGGGGGGCTTCAGTGACTAATTTTGAGTAGTTTTTCATTCCTCATTCTATAATTTTCCCCTTCTATTCTTACTCTGTCCCATTTAAACGCCTGTGCAGTAATCTGGAGACAACCCTCCAAGCAAACTGCACATTTAAACAATAAGAAGAAGAAGAAGACCAAGATAAGATTTCCCCTGATACCTGGTACTACTCTCCTTGACGCGGTTGGGGGGCTTCAGTGACTAATTTTGAGTAATTTTTAGATTTTTTTTTTTTTTTTTTCCAATGTTTTTATTAGACCATTCTATCCATCAAGCCTATCAAAACAAAGACGTCCTGCTATGCCTGTTCATTGACGTTGCCAGCGCCTTTGATGCGGCACCACACGAGGGGTATCCTGTCCCGCCTCTCTACCATGGGGGTCCAGGGTCAGCCGTTATCGTGGTTGCTCCACGTAGCTTTCTCTCGAAACGCACCTTCTCAGTCTCCGTTGGTGGAGCAACATCCTTATCACACAATGTTTGCCGGAGCGCTCCCCAAGGTTCAGGTCTCAGTCCCTTCCTCTTTAACGCCCTCCTATCCTGTCTCCCTCGCCCTTGTGACACCTCCCTCCATGTCTATGCTGATGATATCACAATAACCGCCTCGGGCCCTCGGCCCCCACGGCGGAAGAGGCCCAACGCATCCTACAACAGGGTGCTGATGCCCTACAACAATGGTTCACCACCTGGGGCTTCACAGTTAACCCACAGAAATGTGCCCTCATGTTCTTCACACAAAAACGCTCCCTCCCTGCCCTCCCCACCATCTCCATCTCAGGTGTACCTGTCCCCTTGCGTAGGCAGCACAACTTCCTTGGCCTACGATTCAATGGACCCATCCTGACCTGGCGATCTCACATAGGCCTAGACTACCTTCGTGAATCCTGTTTCAAGAGGCTCTATATCATGAAAAGCCTGGCAGGTGTACGGTGGGGAGCTAACAGAGACGTCCTACTCAAGTTCTACAAAACCTACGTGTTGAGCAAATTAGCCTATGGATGTACAATCTATGGATCTGCATCTAAAACTGTCCTCTCCCGCCTAGATGTTATACACAATACCGCTTAGCGAATTGCTACAGGGGCCTTTTGCACTTCCCCAGTCATCGCCCTCCAGGCGGAGAGTGGCCTTCTCCCGCTTGAATATTGCCGGCATTTACATGCTGGCTCCCTTCTGTATAGATTTTCCTCCCTACCGTCATTACACCCTCTCTCTATTCTATTCTCTCATACTGCCATTGATACCCATAATCCCTCCTGGCCTGTTAAATCCCGCAGACCCTTTCTAGTCAATGCCTTGAAATCACTCCAACTACTCTCAATCCCCCCTCCTACCCCCACTCCGATCCCCCCTGTGTCCCCGATCCCCCCCTGGTTCCCCCTCTCCTCTCTTTTTCATCTTTCCTTTCATGTCCCATTCCTCAAATCCAATGACAGATCCCTTGCCCCTCAACTCTTTCTCGAACTCCTCTCTCTTCGATTCCCTGGCTTCCTCAGGGTCTTTACAGACGGCTCCGTCACCCCTCGCTCTCCCTCTATCTCAGCCGCATTTTATGTGGAAGACCTCTCCCTGACCCGTACCTGGCGTCTGTCGGCAAAACACTCGGTCTTAGCCGCGGAACTTTTTGCAATATTGATGGCCCTGCAGTTCCTACACAATTTTCTTCCCCCACAACCAGTAGTCATCTTCTCTGACTCTCTCTCTTCCCTGTACCTCCTTTCCTCACAACATCCTCGCTCCTATCGCCGCCTAGTCTTCCTCTCTCTTTCACTTGCCTACTCCCTACACTCCAAAGGCTTTACTCTGAGGTTCCAGTGGGTCCCTTCACACACTGGTATTCGAGGCAATGAAATCGCTGATAAAGCCGCCAACCTAGCACACTCCTCTCCCGCCATTGAATCATTCCCCCTAGACCACTCCTCCATCTCCAAGCTCCTCTTCGACACCTGTTGGTCGAACTGGAGTACGTCTTCTTCACAGTCCCTCTCCCACACCACCCTTTGGGCAGTACCGCACTGATCCCTCACCCCAGCCTTGGGCTCACTTCCCAGATAGGGCACTCGATGTCGCAATCTTGAGGCTCCGTATAGGCCACGTCGGCCTTGCCCCAGACCTCCATCGAATAAAGCTCCTCCCTGACCCGTACTGCCCGTGGTGCCGTACTGTTGAAGAGACTGTTGATCATTTCATACTCTACTGTCCCCGCTTTCACTCTCTTCGCCTCCATCTTCGTGAGCAACTTCATGCACAAGGCATCAATAGGCTATCCCTCCCCACGCTCTTGGGGGGGGAGGCACCCCCCCCCCCCCCCAATAGATTTGGCATGCTCCGGCTGGTGGCTAAATTCATCGCCAAGAGCGACAGGTTCGCCCGCTAGCCCCGCCTACTAGACCAGACGAAGCGGCAGGGTGAGAAGGGGTCCAGCTAACGGACTCTCCGGCCCTTTGACCCAAGAAAGAAGAAAGAAGAAGAATGTTTTTCCATTGAAAAGTCTAAGTGGCAAAGTTTATCTGAAAATGGTAAGGATATACCCTAGCCTATGATTGGTTTAATGTTATTTTAATACCACAAATTTTGTTGATATATTTGAAGATAAATATTGAATCTAGGCCTAGGCTATAGGTCCTAGGCTCTGCTCTGAAGATCATAAGAAAATTTGATAATAGTCAAGGACACTACATCCGCCTTATTAGAAACAATTTATTAGGGAAAATAGCGACAATAGAATCGCCATATTTTTCTCATTATAGGCCTAGTCCGCATGGAGGGTTTTCATAATCGATAACTTGAAAAAACCTGATTTCAAAGAAAAATACACCAAAAATCTGTCAAAGATGTCAAATAGCGGGGGTGTGGGGGCGGCAGCCCCCACCCATAATACTAGGATAGGTTAGGTAAGGTTATTAGGTTAGGCTAATGTCCTTTCAAAGGGGTATAGGCAAGTAAACACTAGGATATAGCCTATACCTGGTCAGAGGTAAGAAGAAGAAGAAGAGTCCGGATGTAGTCTCCTTGAATGTTACCGACATTTTTTTTTAACCCTCGGCAAAACCTAATAAAAAAGTATGGTACTAAAATGTCTTTCGTAACAAGGTCGTCAATACGGTACTTCTAGTTATCGATAGCTCTAAAGATCATATGAAAATGTGTTAAACCCTCGGAAAAACCTAATATAGGCTAAAAGTATGGTAGGCCTATTAAAATTTAATTTTCGTAACAAGGTTGTCAATACGGTACTTTCCCGTTATCAATGTACAATCAAAGCTGAACATTGCAGAGTAAACACCATAGACTTCATCGACTTTCTTTCACCTTCGTATAATCGACAGCCAATTTTTTGTTTTTATTTACTAAGGGATTAGTACTGAAACAGCGGGGGTGTGGGAGCAGCAGCCCCCACCTATAATACTAGGTTAGGTTAGGTAAGGTTGTTAGGTTAGGCTAATGTCTTTTCAAATTACTATCAGGGGCGTGTCTCAACATCGATCAATAGGCCTAATTGGGAAAATACATTTTCCCGAGATTTCTAATTAATTACAAACACTAGGCTATATATTGATGCAAATGAATTTTTGTTTTAATAACAAACACACTGACAATTTGTGGTATTAAAATAACATTTTTCCCTATGATTTTGGTAGCCTACTGTTTGGTACAATATTAGGAAAAATGTTATTTTAATACCACAAATTTTCCGAGTGTTTTTATAAACAAAATTGGTAATTTGCATCTATATATAGTGTTTGTAATTAATTAGAAATCTCGGGAAAACCTATTTTCCCCATTAGACCTATCGATCGATGTTGAGGCACGCTCGCTCCCAGATAGTGATTTGAAAAGACATTAGCCTAACCTAACAACCTTACCTAACCTAACCTAGTATTATGGGTGGGGGCTGCCGCCCCCACACCCCCGCTGGTTGAGTACTAATCCCTTAATAAAAAAAAACAAAAATTGGCTGTCGATTATACAAAGGTGAAAGAAAGTCGATGAAGTCTATGGTGTTTAATCTGCAATCTTCAGCTTGATTGTACATTGATAACGGGAAAGTACCGTATTGACAACCTTGTTACGAAAATAAAATTTTAGTACCATACTTTTATAGGCCTATTAGGTTTTTCCGAGGGTTTAACACATTTTCATACGATCTTTAGAGCTATCGATGACTGAAAGTACCGTATTGACAACCTTGTTACGAAAAAGACATTTTAGTACCATACTTTTTTATTAGGTTTTGCCGAGGGTTAAAACAAATTTTCTTATGATCTTTAGAGCATAGGCCTATAGATTCATTATTTATCTTCAAATATGTCAAAAAAATTTGTGGTATTAAAATAACATTAAACCCAATATTACTAGCCTAGGCTACAGCAGCCTTAGCCTATTTAGCCTAGACCTAGGTACCATGTTTTTATTTTTTTTCTTCGAGAAAAAGGCCTAGCCTAGGCCTATAGATAGTATAGCCTGCAGTAGGCCTAGTTATTTATTGTTGTTTTTCATGGTTTGTGTGGAGGATTTGCATTAGGCTAACACTTCGCAGCTATTTTGACGGCGATTTTTTTCAGTTAGGCCTATTTGGCCCCTGCTGGTAATATATATATGATGAAGACTATATGTCATGAGGGGGTAAGGGGGGCAAAGCCCCCTTCAACATATTATTGTAGGCTATTCAAAGGCAGTCAAAATAGACAGGAACATGAATGATGGCAAGCGTCCGCCGCCGCTCCGCGTAGTGTAAACAAGGCTGGCGGTACGCCCGAACTCTACATTCTACCCGCATCAATTTACCCATTATTCATCAATCTGAAGATACAGCGTCAAATGGAGCCATTTATTGGGATGAATCGTGCTTTTACAGTCTTTTACAGAGTCAGTAGGTGAGGGAAATTGTGGGGTAAACTGGATACAGGATGGGTTGAGGGGGGGCAGCGCCCCATCCTTGACTTATTGTCATCCTCATAGCCTAGGGTAAGGGGGGGTGAATCCGCCGCGGGGTGGAATCACCGCGGACGTAAGATACTTGTCTAAAACAATTTGTCATAAATCCAAATACAGTACGTATGGAATTGATTCTAGGTATGTTTATAGTATGTGTAGATGATGATAGAACACAAACATGCATAGTTGTCATTTATTTAAAGAAGACAAATATTTTTCCATAATATTTCAAACTGAAAAATATGTAAGCGGTCTTGAAATTTGTTCGTGGCGGCGACTTTGCGGCTACTTTACATCTCCCAATACACTTTTTTTTCGTTACAAGATGGTTGTCTGTGATTTCTAAGTGGAAACTAAATTTTGTTTTTCAGGCAAAAATATATATAATTATATAATTTTCTAAATTCTATAATTATATAAATATATAATATATAATTATATAATTATACCAAAATACTTGGATTATATCAATCTAATAATAAAACATCTTAATTGTTACTTAATTGGGGGTAGAATCGCCGTGTCAGGATTAAATCATCGATAATATATAACCGCGGCGGATTCACCCCGCCGGGCGGGGTGAATCCGCCGCGCGAGTAACGGTTTTCGCCACCCATTATGAACCTTAATGTTTTGTTTTTTAAATAAAAATGATATGAGTGTGTGCAGGAAAGCGAGAATGTTAAAGTTATGTAAACAAAAAATTCTGAATTCTGATTCAGTTGGATGCTGTTATTAAAAAAACACGTTTCGCGGCGGATTCACCCCACCTTACCCTATACAGTATATTGATCTTTAACCTCTGAAGTGCGCATGGGGGTAATTGGAAACGTCCCCCTGTGCTGACGTATTTGAGGTGTTTCCGTCACTAAAATATTCATTGTACCATTAATAGCATTAATACTTATTAGTAAAAAGTGCACTGTATCAAGGAATTGTTGTGCCAACAGTGATGTATGGGGCTGAGACATGGGCTCTGAAGAAAAAGGAGAAAAGAGGGCTGGATGTGATGGAGATGAGCTGCTTGAGGAGTATGTGTGGAGTTACTCGTAGAGACAGATTGAGAAATGAAGAGATACGTAGGAGAGTGGGGCAGCAGGAACATTTGTCAGCCAGAGTGGACAGAAGGGTGCTGAGCTGGTATGGTCATGTTGAACGAATGGGAGATGAAAGGCTTACAAAGAGAATATGTGAGTCAGGTACAAGGGGAGATAGAAGGGCAGGAAGACCCCCATTGAGATGGAGAGACTGTGTAAGAAAGGCTTTGGATGATAGAGGAATGACTATAGATCAGGCAGGGGAAGTGGTGGTGGACAGGAGTGAATGGAGAATGCTTGTGAATAGTTGAGTGAACACGTGGTCATTTGGAGTAAGGGGTCGGGCGCAAGTTGGACTAGATAATAGTCCATCAGGCGCCTGGCCCGGGGAGACGATTAATATGAAGGGTGTGCCTGGAAGTGTGGTGGGAGGGCTTGTCGCTTTGGCTCCGCTGCATGTCTGCCTGCTGAGATCGGAACCTCTCCTGGTGGTCAGGGGCCGGGGGAGTGCTGGAGCGACCTTGGTAACCCTGGTCTCTGGGTCTTCTCCTGGGTGACCTGGATGTGTGAGAGTTTGTGTTTTTTATCTGTGTTTATTTTTTGTTTTATGTTGTTTTTGTGTTTTCCCTGTTCTTGCTCTGTCTTGAGTCGGCTACCCCCAAAATGGGGATTGGGCCTGAGCATATAGATAGATAGATAGAATACTTATCCATATGCGCCTATTATGGGTTGATTATAAAGGTATTAACCTGAAACAACAATAAAACGAGTGAAAACAGCGTTTGGATGGTCAAAATCGGAGATATAGCCCGCGAGTTGTATAATGTATGGGTGAGGCAAGCTGCTTTCCCGCCAATTTCCCCCAAGGCCACTGAGACACAGTCGATCGATACTCTCTCTCTCTCTTTATTGCATTCGCTTGCTATCAGTGATGACCACACCCTGCAACCGGATTTCTAATGTTAGCACGAAAATATACCTCAGAATAAGGGAATAACAGGGAAAATAGGTGATAACTGAAGGAGAGGAGGAAAGTGGGGAAGGAGGGGAGGTAGAGGACTGAGATTTTGCATGGCCAGGGGCCAAAAAAAAAAAAAAAAAAAAAAAAAAAATGTCGATGTCAAAAGTTGATTTTTTTTTCACTCACTCTTAAGAGTCTCCCCGCAGTCCGCCGGGGGAACTCTTAAGAGTCTCCCCACAGTTCCCGGGTTAAGGGAGGAACAACAGGTTGCCAATTTTTAGTTTTGGTAGAATTTTACTTAACCCTCGGGACCCGGGCTGCCTGTTAGATGGACGGTCGCCCATACCCGGGCAAAATGGCCGAAAAACTTCTAGGCCTAGGCTACCGTATTTTTGTTTATTTTAACTGCTAGAAATTTCCCACGCATCCCTAAACGTAGTGCAGTTTCCAAACTGTAAACTAGCATTGAGTAGAGCTCTCTAAGTCAACTGGTTCAGTTGTGATGACGATTTTAGTGGAGTGCATTTTCAGGCGATGTTAGCAATACGACGATCTTTTCACTAATGAAACTAAGACATACAGACGTATAATAACAAACGAGTCTTCTCCTTCCTTTTTTCGGAGGTGCGGTGACAAAGCGACCGACTTTGTTTACATTCGTCCGACGCACAGCGTTCGGATCAAGCTTGCAAAGCTTGCAAGCTTACTGTCTGTCGGAAGGACGCCCGAGTACCTGCCCTTCTGCAGCGGTGTCCTTCCACAAGGACGCCCGGGTAGGAAGGGTTAAAGGGTACGCACATGACAGGTACCACCATGTACTTATTAGAGATTTAATTTAGGTTTTCATGCATCCATCAACAACCTACACCCTTTTCTGGTCTGATACTAGCCTAGTAATAGAAACTACAGTAGGCTATTTATTAACGTTTATAATGTGGTTTTCGACGAGAATAAAGAAGCGCGTTTTGTCCGAAAATCGGGAGTTTACCGCCTCTTCCGATAGTCGGTTTGTTGACACGATGCTCGACGTTAGTTACGTTTGCTGTTATGTTTTTTTGTTTTGCCCCCTGCTGGCAATATATATGATGATAACAATAAGTCTAGGGGGTAATGGGGTTGCTTACCTTTAGTGATGGATAAGAGCCTAGAAGCTAGGGAGCTATGCTCATAGGGTTTCCTCTTCTCAGGGATTCTTTTATGTAATAGTCATATCTATTTTTAAAAGCATAAACACTACTACTGGCTACTACTTTATCTGGGAGTCCATTTGTTTATTTAATTTATTCCATTTGTTTATTATTCTGGCGTCAAAGAAGTTATTCCTTTTTTGATGTCCTGTGACGTGGTTTCTGGAGCTTAAAACTGTGTTCTCTGGTGGCGATTTGGTGCCTCCGGGGTGCGAGTTGAAGGAACTGGTTTGGATTGATGTTTTCGTACCCTCCTCGGATCTTGAACACTTCGATCATGTCTCCCCTGGGCCCTGGTTCTCCTGTCTTCAAGTGTTGTAAGACCTAGGGTAGTTAACCGGGTGAGGGGGGGGCAAAGCCCGGCAAGAATGTAGTTACCGGGTGTACCGCCCGTCTTGTTTACACTACGCGGACGCTCACCATCATGTTCCCGTCTATTTTGACTGCCTTTGGATACAAAAATACATTACCCTAACCAAACAACCTAACCTAACCTAACCTAGTATTATAGATTTATAAGTATTTATTTTATTATAAGTATTTATAGATGATTTATGTTGTATGTCGGTAGTGGTACACCCGGTAACAACGGTACATCCTTCCCCAAAGCCCCCTCAACACATACCTGTATCCAGCGGCCTAAATTTTAATTGAACCGCCAATATATATGGGAAGTTAGTTAGATGCGCGAAGTAGGCTAGCCTACTAACCTCGAGCGCTATGTTAACAAACGATCGACGTTACTCCCGCAAACACAACTTTTCCACCGAGTTATCTTTATATTTCATCATCATCATCATCATCATCATCATCATCATCATCATCTCCGACGCCTTGTTTCCCCCTGGGAAACCCCCGCTAGAGGATGGCCATGACAGAAACGTCTCCAAGCTACTTTGTCCAGACATACCTCCCTTGCTCGTGCCACAATGCCCCTTCCACTACGTGGAAGTTTTTCTTCAATATATTTTTCCACTTTCTTTTCCCATACCATAGGTGGTCTTCCACTACTAGCGGTTCCACTCACCTGACTCCCATATATCTTTCTTGGCATTCTGTCTTCATCCATTCTCTGAACATGACCATACCACCTCAAAGTACTTCTCTTTATCCACTCAACCACACCACAATCAATGCCCAAAGCCTGCTCTTCCATTCCAAATGACTCGTACACTTCCCTATTACTTGGCCCATCTAGCCTATTCATGCCAGCTGCCATTCTGAAAAAGCTCATCTCCACAGCTCTCAGTTTGGAGAGGTCCTCGTCACTTGCCGTCAATGTCTCGCTTCCATACGAGAGTGTTGGGAGCAGCACACTGTTTCTCAGTGACTTTTTGACTTCCTGGCTAACCATTCTTCCTTTGAGAATACTATCAAGTTCTCCAATCACCTTTCTCCCTTGCATTTTTCTCTCTTTTATCTCACTCTCCATTTTACCATATTTGCATAGTACAGCTCCCAAATACTTGAAACTTTCAACATCTTCCAGTACTTTCGTCTAATATTTTTAACCCCTTATGGACGGGGATGTTTGTAATTTCTACTACCTATGTGGCGGGCATATTTACCCTAAACGAGCTTAATTCCATGCTTTTTTCATGCATAAACAAGAGCCAGAGCATAATACAATTATGTATCCGTGAAAGGGCGATAATAAAGCTTTCAAATGACACCTGAATCATCCTTGTACGACCATGGGTTCTCTTGCAACTTTGTTGCAACACGAGTGCAAAAACCCTAAAATACGGTAATTTCCTCAGTTAATCCTTGTTCACGCGAGATCAGGGGTGTGGAGGGTTGTGTTGGGGAGCTCAGTCCATGCCGAGCGGTCAGAGCCCATCTGTCGTCTTCCCAACGCGTGGACTCTCTCTCAGAGCCGATAATGTGCTCAAAATCCCTTTCGACTATTGTCGGGCCCCGGCCCCCGCGGGATAGGCCACTTTTCTCTCACTCGACATATGTCGGGTCCCGCGGCCTGGGTGTTAATATTAAAGTGTCTCCATTGTTTTTAAGTGCTTCGTACACCAGAAAAGGGTGTAGCTCCGTGTTGGATGCGTGGAAACCGAAAATCTATCTATCTATCTATCTATTGCCTGACGCCGTGATCCCCGAAGGGGTGGCCACGAACGAACCGCCCCCATGCACCTCTGTCCCCAGTCAGTCGACGCCCCTCCCCCCAACCAGCACCGCCTTCGTTCATGTACTCCCTCACTCGAAAACAATTCTGTATTAAATCCTTGGTGGTAGTGGTACCTGTCAAATGCGTGCCCCTATAGTAAAATCGCACCTATTTTTGTTTAGTAACGACTAAGGATTGGCGGGCGAGTCAAGCTCGCGCCATTTATTGGGTGAATCGCGCACCGCCTCCTTCAAAACAAGAAGGAGAGCCGAGAAGGAGGTCAAGTCGACGCCTCGACGGAATGATTTGTTTACAATCGGGACTGATTATTTTTGGTGTTATTTTTTGGTGATATCGTGTTTTTTCAAGTGGTCGATAACGAAATTCGGGATGGATGTAGATTCCGGGCGTACGGTTGTCATGTTTACATGGGCGATCGCCGCGGTTAACTTCGCGTGTATTTTGACGGCGATTAATTTGGTTATTTGCCCCCTGCTGGCAATATATATGATGATGACAATATGTCATGGGGGGGGTGAGGGTGAGCTCACATATTATTATATTCAATGGCATTCAAAATAGACGGGAACATGATTGCAAAGGTCCGACGCCTCCCCCACCGCCGTCATGTTTACATTTGTCCATCGCCGTGGTTAAGTTCGCGTCTATTTTGACGGAGATTTTTTATGGTAATTTGCCCCCTACTGGCAATATATATGATGATGACAATATTTCATGGGGGGCGGTGAGGCCCTCAACATATTATTGTATCCAAAGGCAGTTAAAATAGAACACGATGGCAAAGGTCCGACGCCACTACGCGTAGTGTAAACATGGCTGGCGGTACGCCCGCACTTAAGATTCTTGCCCGAAATTCCTCCATGCGGACTATACAGTACAGTAATGAGAAAAATATGACGAGTCTATTGGTCCCTATTTTCCCTAATAAATTGTTTCCAATAGTGCTGCATTAGTGTTGTTTAACCCTCCAGCCCCGGCTATTGTATTCTATAATTTCCCCGAAACCCAGGGGTTTTGGCCGAAAAACGTCTACGCCTAGCCTACTGTATCTTTGTTATTTTGACTGCTTCCGTATTCCTGCGCATCCCCAAGCGTAGATGTGTTTCGTACCTGTAGAATGGCGTTGAGTAGAGCTCTCTAAGTCAACTGGTTCAGTTGTGATGACGATTTCCGTGGAGAGAACTTTGTGGCGATGTCAGCCACTTTTCACTACTTATCACTACTTAACAATAACATACAGGCACACACAAACAAGCGACGCCTCTCCTTCTTGTGGTCGGAGATGCGCGGCGTCGGTCCAACCGGCTGTTGTTTACATGCGTCGGACGGACGCCTTTCAAAACAAGCTAACAGGCTTTCAAGCTGCCGGAGCCTCAGAGCCCTACTGGGTTCCGCGGGCGCATTTGTTATGGGTTTCTCAGAGCCCAACCGGGTCTGATGGGTTAAGATTATCTTGATGTTTGACAAGGTTAGGCCACTTTTATTGGTTAAACTTAACCCCCTCAGACAGGATATATTAACTTAACTTACGGGTTGGCAGACCGCCCGGTATTTCCCCCACAACAGTCTTTCTCACACTGAGGGACCGTTAGGAGTCGGAGGAATTTTAGGTTGCCATCAATCGACAGATTATGATCTAAGTTACTGAGCTCAAAATTACGCAGAAGTGTCATATAACTTATTATTGAGCTATTTCACTAGGTTCATTTGACGCGGTAGTGTCATTTGATAGTTTTGGGCGGAACCGTCATATGACGCGACTGAGACGGAGAAAGTTAAGAATGTACGGTAATTATTTACAAGTCGGCCTTCCACTTATTTGCTGTAGGCCTATAGGCTAAGCTAAATTATTCCACATAAAACAAAATGGCATTAGAGTCCCATATAGTATTTACAGGTATTTGCAAGGGAGCCTAGCGCCACTTTGAAAAATTTGATAAGACGAAACTACGATGATTTGCGTTATTTCAATTTTACCATAGATAGTCGAGATACAGCTACAGTATTTGCAAGGGAGCCTAGTGCCACTTTGAAAAATTTGATCAAGACGAAACTACGACTATTTGCGTTATTTCAATTTAACCATAGATAGTTGAGATATTTGGGTTCCTTGAACATGACGATAGTGCGTTGTTATATGTGCGATTAGTTTGCTTAGGAACCAGATTAACTTGCTCATGTAGTGATGTACACCCTATGTGGTGGATTGTGTTCTTATATTTCAAATTTTATTTTATTAAACGTTTTTTTCACATAGCGATTTTGATTAGTTACTTTGCGTTTATCTTGTGTCGTCCCAATTTTGGTTTGTTTATTTTGCAAGTTTTACATTATAATT
This sequence comes from Paralithodes platypus, assembly GCA_032716605.1. Taxonomy (NCBI): domain Eukaryota; kingdom Metazoa; phylum Arthropoda; class Malacostraca; order Decapoda; family Lithodidae; genus Paralithodes; species Paralithodes platypus. The sequence continues at coordinate 33,864,994 of CM064491.1, read as the reverse complement.
TCTTGCATTCATTTTTTGTGGTGTTTGATGTTCTAGGGCGATTGTGGTGATATGATATTGCAATGCCAATATGACAGAAGGGTGCTGAGCTGGTATGGTCATGTTGAACGAATGGGAGATGAAAGGCTTACAAAGAGAATATGTGAGTCAGGTACAAGAGGAGATAGAAGGGCAGGAAGACCCCCATTGAGATGGAGAGACTGTGTAAAAAAAGCTTTGGATGATAGAGGAATGACTATAGATCAGGCAGAGGAAGTGGTGGTGGACAGAAGTGAATGGAGAATGTTTGTGAATAGTTGAGTGAACACGTGGTCATTTGGAATAAGGGGTCGGGCGCAAGTTGGACTAGATAATAGTCCATCAGGCGCCTGGCCCGGGGAGACGATTAATATGAAGGGTGCGCCTGGAAGTGTGGTGGGAGGGCTTGTGGCTTTGGCTCCGCTGCATGTCTGCCTGCCAAGATCGGAACCTCTCCGGGTGGTCGGGGGCCGGGGGAGTGCTGGAGCGACCTTGGTGGCTCTGGTCTCTGGGTCTTCTCCTGGGTGACCTAGATGTGTGTGAATTTGTGTTTTTTTATCTGTGTTTATTCGTTGTTTTATGTTGTTTTTGTGTTTTCCCTGTTCTTGCTCTGTCTTGAGTCGGCTACCCCCAAAATGGGGATTGGGCCTGAGCATATAGATAGATATATAGATAGATAGAATGCCAATATTGGAGGGAAGTTAGGGAACTGTTGTCGTTGTTGGACCGTGCTTTGTTTACATAGTTTGGGTTGCCGCCCCCACACCCCTACTGATAAAGCTATACAGTAAGGTCGCGCTAATAAGTCATATCCCTGCTGTCATTACGTTTGGCTAGCTTTGTGCTGTATTAATGTCTGTTAGATGTTGAATAGGGTGGGTAAGTGTAGCACTAATAAATCATGTCCCAGTTGTCATTACGTTTGGCTTGCTCTGTTCTGTATTAATGTCTGTCGGATGTTGAATAGGGTGGGCAAGTGTAGGAACATGTTTGTATATTTCACTCGATATGAAGAAATGAAGCTTAGATAGTGCTGATAGCCTACCAATTGTTGATCACAACATACTTGGTGCCGAGACATCACTTATTAGCGCAACTCTACACTATTGTTTTACAGGGTTTTAGACCAGAGCAATTTTGTTTGAATACAAGAAAATAACATGAAAGAGCATTGTTTTGGCAATGTTATCACTTCCAAGGACATAATTTGAACTATAAACCATAATTTTATCTTCACATATACAATCTATTTTTAATTAACTTCACCACAACACCAAATACTGTACCTCCAATGAAATTAATGAAAGCATATATGTGATCCACCGGGATTCGAACCCGGGTCATCACACACAAATTTTTAGACACCTTAACCATTACACCACCAAGACTAAAAATGATAAACTCGGCTTTCATATTTAGGATATGTAAAGATAAAATTCTGGTTTATGCTTCAATTTATGTCATTGACCTTCTGATGTCCATGTACCCCCCTTGATCTGAATATAAATGTGGAATAACAGTCAAAATGTGTAGTAATCCTCAAGGGGTTAAGGGGAGATGGTTCTTTTTTGGGTTAATTTTGTTAATTTATTTATTTATTTATTTTTGTTGTGTCCTCCCTAGACCTTCATCAATCTTAAAAAAACATCCATTAGATCTCCCTTCTAAATTAATTTGTAAATTTTTCGGTAGAAAAATTTCCCGGCCAAGGTCGGTTCTTCCAAAATCACAGGCTCACTATCGTTTACCATGAAAAAAATTGACACCTAAATAGCACGAAAGGTCTTTCTATTGACAAAGAAATGGGACGAAAGGTCTTAAAATCAACAAACTAATCAGGCAAACATCTTAAAATCTAAAAACTAATGGGGCTAAACATGAGGAAGAAGGGGGACCAGAAAACCGGCCCATCTTCCCTTAATTGAAGTTTATGGTTCACAAGAAAATACCAGGTTTTACAGTGCAGTATACCCTCGCTATCTCGGACTAATTGGGGGGGAGACCCAGTCCGAGATGACCGAAAATCCGAGATGTCTGGAGTCCGACTTGTGTCCGACCTAACAGAGGATAAAATCCGACCTAGCCAATGTCCGTCCGAGACAACAATGAAATCGGAGAATACGGAAAAAATCCGACCTCAAGAGAGACGTCGGCGTCAACCTAGAAAACTAAGACAACCCTATTCGAACCCTATAATCTGTAATACAAAACACAGTACAGTAAACCCCTGCACAACGAACACTCTTGAAACAAATTTTCACTTTAACGAAGGTTGCATAGTACTACCCCTTGCCCGCACAACAAACACTTTGGCTCGACTTTACAAATTTGTTACCGAGATTTACCGATGGTTCAGAAGTTTTTTGCCAGGGTATTTTTAGCTTTATTCCACATAAAATCGCTCACTCCCCCTCTGCAACTCTCTTTCTATCTATCTATCTCTCTAATGCATATCTACCTAACTCCCTTATACATTAACCCTTGGGATCCGGGAGGCCTCATATGAGGCAAAATGGTAAAAAAAAATTTGCCGCTATAATCATCAGAACTCGGCAACCACGTGTTGTAGTGACATCATCTCTACGGCATTCTACAGACAACAAAAAGTTCTACAATTTGCAAAAACATTGACTGCTCTAGGTAGTCTCAATCAGTAGCTACTGAATTATGAAGTTGATTTTACCAAAATTCATATGAGATCACATGGGTTAACATAACTATGTCTTATTTGGACTTTTTGTAATCTTTGAATAATTTCTAATGCGATGGAATTGAAAAATATAATATCCTTCCAGCACATGATAAATAATAAATAAGATAGTCAACAAAGTATTTCAACCCTCCCCTCCGTGCGAGCAGAGACTGAAGATTTACGTTTGATAGATTTTTTGTTCCCTCGATATACACTCTTTCTATCTATCTATCTCTCTAATGCATATCTACCTAACTCCCTTATACATTAACATAACTGTCTTATTGGGACTTTTTGTAATCTTTGAATAATTTCTAATGCGATGGAATTGAATAATATAATATCCTTCCAGCACATAGATAAATAATAAATAAGATAGTCAACAAAATATTTCAACCCTCCCCTCCGTGCTAGCAGAGACGGAAGATTTACGTTTGATAGATTTTTTGTTTTGTTTTGTTCCCTCGATATACACTCTCTTTCTATCTATCTATCTCTCTAATTCATCTACCTAACTCCCTTATACATTAACTTAACTATGTCTTATTTGGACTTTTTGTAATCTTTGAATAATTTCTAATGTGATGGAATTGAAAAATATAATATCCTTCCAGCACATAGATAAATAATAAATAAGATAGGCTTATCAACATCATCACAGTAACGGGGTCGGTCGGAGTTGAGGCTTGGGACAGGCGGTCGGTCGGAGTTGAGGCTTGGGACAGGGAGGGGAGGGATTAGGCCTACAGCGTGGGGATATATATATATATTTTTTGTGTGTGTTTTTTTTTTTTTTTTTCCATGTGAAATTTATCATATTAATGACAAATACGACCCTTATAGTTAGCTTAGCGGAGGTTTACTGTATATAATTTATTAATTATAACAATTTATTATGACTTTTATTTGGTGTTTACGAACATTATAGGGGTATATCCTGATGGTTCGGACCTAACCTAATTAATCCCATATAACTAATAGTTCACGCAATGAAAATTTGCCCCGGATGTAGATGGCGTCGGACGTCCCTTCTGTTTGTCGAATATTCACCCTTATTGCCCGGTGACGTGAGGGCGTCATCCGACAATGTCGGACACTGTCGGAACGATGACGGAAATGTCCGTCCGAAATACGGAAGTACATGTCCGAGAGGCCGTAGCCAGTCTGGCTAGTACGGGTTTCCGACCTCTAGAGGTCCGAGATGGCGAGGGTTTACTGTATATCCCATTCACTACCGGTGATGTTCGTTTCACCATATTCTGGCCAATATTAGATGATTGTTTTCAGCTTAGGACGGACGTGTAGCAATTAACCCGGCAGCAGCGGGAAGACTCTTAAGAGGTGCTACTGGGCGGCTGCGGGAAAACTCTTTAAGATTATTAATGCCTTTAAAAAAGCATCTAAAACACCCCAGTGACACTAAAAATAAATAAATTTATGTTTAGGTGAGATAATTTCCCTACATTACTTGCTACCACTCCTACACATGTGTCCCCCCCAATTTTGTTGTTCCCCCTCCTCAATTATCAGGTATTTTCTCTATTATTTCCGATATTTATCAAGTATTTTCGTGGAAGGACGGGTGGGAGAGAGGGAGGAGGGTGGAGGAGTGTAACTCCGACCCTCCAAGCCAGTCTGAAAGCTCCCCTGGTCTCTCAGTGCCACGCGAGACACGAGAGAGTGAGGGTGTTAGTCTCTCACTGCTTAAGGCCAGATTACGACCGCGGGGCTAAAATATACAATTTTCACCAGCCAATTGCTGTTACCACTTGTTTTATTACTTTCCCATGTTCATATTAAAAGTAAAATAGGCACATATGGATAAGTATTAATTATATATATGGTAAATTAACAATTTTAGTGAGGAATGAATCAAAATACCTTCGCACCGCGGGCACATTCAAATACCATAGCTGCGCAGCTAAGAGGTTAACCCTCCGGGGCCGGCTACGCATTCTATAATTATTCCCCGAAACCCAGGGGTTTTGGCCGAAAAACGTTTATGCCTAGGCTACTGTATCTTTGTTATTTTGACTGCTTCCGCATTCCCGCGCATCCCCAAGCGTAGATGTGTTTCGTACCTGTAGAATGGCGTTGAGTAGAGCTCTCTAAGTCAACTGGTTCAGTTGTGATGACGATTCCCGTGGAGAGAACTTTGTGGCGATGTCAGCCATATCAGCCACTTTTCAATACTAAACAATAACACACAGCCACACAAAAACAAGCGACGCCTCTCCTTCTTGTGGTCGGAGATGCGCGGCGTCGGTCCAACTGGCTGTTGTTTACATGCGTCGGACGGACGGCTTTCAAAACAAGCTTACAGGCTTTCAAGCTGCCGGAGCCTCAGAGCCCTACCGGGTTCCGCGGGCCGCGTTTGTTATGGGTGCCTCAGAGCCCTACCGGGTCTGAGGGGTTGAGAGCCTACAGACTATCTCACTTAACCCTTTTAACAACCACAGATCCTTCCTAGTTGAAATACAATCATCTGATACAGTGCTCCCCCCTAATATGCTAGTTTTTGGGCTGCAAAATGGGTTGCATATTGGGAAGCTATGAATCAATGGGAAAAAAGGTATATGGTCAGACACCATTCCCAGGCTTGGTGCTCAGAACCCCATTTTAAGAATAACCTTTACTGAAAGAAATATCTATCTATCTCTATCTATTGCCAGACGCCTTACTCCCCTTAATGAGGGTGGCCATACACAGAATGCCCCCAAGCGAACCTATTCCCTGTAAGAGGGACAACCCGTGCCAGTTTACTGAAGGACTTACAGGATTGACCACTCAATTTAGGATCTGTCCGACTCGGAGGCCCTCTGTGTATCTTGTTAGCACTATTTTTCTACAGTGGTGTTTGGCTAGTCCATCCACTAACCTGCCTTACCCTTAGGTAAGCAGTACGGATTTGTATCAGGTTTTACTCCCCTAGACAGGTTGCCGGCCAAGGCTGACGATTTCCATCCACCCGGATTTTTATTAAATTGTCTCCCCTAGATGGGTTGCCGACCAAAGCTAACGAGCCCCATCTACCCGGAATACATTACAATATTAAATCAAACAGCATAAAGAAGACCATTTACCTTAAGTAGAGGACTGCTAGATCGTCGTAGATGCGGATGTACAGTAGTACAGTACTGTAATAATATTTAACATTAAAAATCAGTTCTTGGTCAAGCGGATGCACCAATAATGTTGTATTGGAAGGCAAATAAAGAACTTTAAAGGTGGGGGCGCATGGGTTCAGGTAAACATGGAAAAATAATCACCAACCAGCATATAATTATCCTGTAAAATTCAATGTCACTGAAATAATTATTAACAATGGTATAAAGGATTTTGCGGATCGTCTATACCGGGCCTGTGACGTCATAGTGACGTCACACCAGTATCCTCATCCTGGACTGGATGGTGGACTTACACTCTTGTGACGTCACAGGCCCGGTATAGACGATCCACAAAATCCTTTATAGCCTACCATTGTTAATAATTATTTCAGTGCCATTGCATTGTGCAAGATAATTATGTACAGCTTGACGATTATCATTCCATGTTTATCTCAACCCATGCGCCCCCACCTTTAACATAAAGATGGACCTCGTATTGTAGCGGTTTCACATATTATTATTTATTAGAGGGGAGCACTGTACTGTAGTTGCCAGAATATAATGAAAAGGACGTCACCGGTACTGAATGGGATATGTATGTATAGTATGTATTAGAGATGGACCGAATATTCGTTTTGTATTCGTATGTGCGAATATTCGCTATGTTTTTCAATATTCGTATTCGCATTTCCATTCATAGCTATTTGCAAACATGCGAATATTTTCACGAAACCAATAGAAGATATACACAAATTTAAAATATTACATTTTAAAGCGTGCGTTCGCTTGTACGATGTAGGGGAAAGGCATGCTTCTTTATTAAACTCTCTAAGTACAATAGTATGTGAATATTTTTTATACTAATGGAACTGAAATTGTGTACATCGACTTCCAAACCAATCTGATGATCTCTGAACTTTGAAATAATTGTAATAGTTCCGAAATCTGACCTTGTTCATTATAACGGATGGAATGGTCTTGGTACATGTTGCCAATGTAGCGGCTACCGCTAGATCCAGCGAATCACTTCCATCTAGCGACATCAAGATGTGATGAATTCTAGCGATAGGCCTATTCATCCCCCGCATGACCACCCGCCCGGGAGCACTAGGGTGAAAACTGAGTATGGCATTGTACGGCATACATCCTAAGGAGTGTCTCACATAAATCTCAAGCCTCTAGCTCCCATACGACCGGAGTAATGAAGGTTCAAATTGGCGGTGAACTAAGGGTGTAAAGTATCCCCACTAAGCCCACCACCACCAGCCGCGCGGCTGTCTTGGCCTGCTCACACCTACCGGCCCGGCTCCCACACACACTACGGTACCTCCCCCTCCTATTCTCCCGCCATTTCCTACCTTACGAGCCACGTAACTGATTTTAATATGTCGGACGCACGTGATGCGTCTCTTGGAGTTGGTGATCAAACACTGCCGACGCATCACGTGCAACGCTGGGTCTCACTGGGTTAAATACATATGTTGCATCTACCGTTCCCCAAATACTCCTCCAGAGCAAAGTCTTTTTGATTCTCTGTCCTCACAACTCAGTGTCCTCAACTTAAATGCTTCTTCTGAAATCACTGTGTTGGGTGATTTTAATGTCCATAATGTTGAATGGCTCACTCATTCAGCCAGGACTGATGATGCTGGTCTTGAATGTGAGCTATTTGCAGATTCATTTAATCTCACTCAACTAGTCAACCAACCCACCCGTGTACCAGATAATCCTAATCATAATTCCCACCTACTGGACTTATTTTTAACAACCAATTCAGAAAATTATGATGTTACAGTGAGGTCCCCGCTTGGATCTTCTGATCACTGTCTGATAAAGGCCACCTGTCTATCACCTACCACACCTTCCCACTCTGAACCTGTTTTGGTGACTAAATGGCATTACGATAGGGCAGACTGGGAGGGTCTTCAAGATTTCTTTATTGATATTCCCTGGACCTCTTTCTTTTCTAATGATGCACACTCCACCTTGAGCCACATACAAGATTTTGTAAAAATTGGAATGGAAACTTTTATTCCTCATCAAAAGTACAGTAAAAGATCTAATTCACCTAAATGGTTTGACCATAATTGTGCTAGAGTAACTGAACAAAAAGCAATAGCCTACAATGCATACACAAGATCAAAAACTCATGAAGCCTTTAATTACTTTAGAAATATCAGAAATCATGCCAAAACTGTATTAAACCTAACTAAATCAAACTTTCTCCACAAGCAGGCAAATAAACTTCTAAATAATCCAAATGATAACAAAATATTTTGGTCTACTCTTAACTCATTTAAATCCAACTTCACTACTGCTTCATCCATTCCACCATTAAAATCTCCGACTGGCAATCTTGTAAGTGACCCACGAGGTAAAGCTAACCTTCTTGCGGATATTTTCTCCACCAACTCAACCTTAGATGAAATAAATCAAGATGGCCCTGTACTTAATTTTAATTCGCTGAAATTCCCTCACTTAAGATCCACACCAGACATGTCAAAACTATTTTGCAGAATCTCTCAGTAGATAAGGCTCCTGGTCCAGATGAAATTCCTCCAATAGTACTTAAGAATTGCTCCTTGGTGCTTGCTCCTGTATTGGCAAAAAAATTCCGTCTGTGTACTCATACCTCATGCTTCCCAGTACCCTGGAAAGAAGCAAACATCCATCCAGTTCCTAAAAAAGGTGCCTCTTCAGATCCATCAAACTACAGACCAATAGCTATAACTTCCACTCTTGGTAAAGTCTTTGAAATTATATTAAATAATCACATAATTAAACATCTTGAGAATAATAAATTAATCAGTGATAGGCAATATGGTTTTAGACGATGTCGATCATGCTTTGCCTTCTTACGCATCAAATCAACCAAGCTACAGACCAACAGGTGAAACACATACAATAGCACTGGATATATCAAAGGCATTTGATAGAGTCTGGCATCAATCCTTATTATCGAAGATGTCACACTACGGCCTTGCATCATTAGTTCCACTAATTTCTTCTTATCTTCATAACAGAAAAATATGTGTAATGGTAGATGGCCTTTATTCTCAATTTCACTCAATAAATGCTGGTGTTCCCCAGGGATCAGTTTTGGCCCCAATTCTGTTCCTCATTCATATCAATGATCTCATATCTACCACTCATAATCCAATACATTCCTACGCAGATGACTCAACACTCCACAGTTCCTTCACATTTACCAATTCTTTCACCCAACCCGATCTTATAAATTCAAAAATAAACACTGCAATTTCTCTGAACCAGGACCTTTCTAGAATTAATGGATGGGGACAAAAGAATCTAGTTTCCTTTAATGCACAGAAAACCAAATACATTCAATTTTCTAACAGACAGAATCTCACTGACTCCCATATATTTTTTAATGATGTAAATATTCCCACTTCCCCTAGTATTGACATTCTCGGTGTAACATTAACTACTAACTTGAGCTGGACACATTATGTTAGAAGCATTGCTAAGAATGCCTCTAAAAAACTGGGACTCCTGTACAGAGTTCGAGAATTCTTCACTGACGAGCAGTTGGCCGTGATATATAAAAGTCATGTGCGTTCTCAGATGGATTACTGTTCACCTCTGTGGGGTGGAAGTGGAGTGGTTGCATTGAGGCAGTTGGACAAAATTCAAAATAAAGCTATTAGATTAATCAATAACCCTGCAATCACACAGACCTTCCTACATTATCCATACGAAGAAACGTTGCATCCCTTGCATTATTCTAGATATTTTCACAGCAATTGTTCCGAGGAACTTGCTTCAATTGTGCCGCCTCTCCACATCTTTCCCCGTAGAACTAGGGCAGCTGAGAGCGCCCATGAATTTACACTTTCTCCTCCACAATGCAGAACTTCTGCTTATCAGAATTCATTTATCCCCAGAGCTACTACTCTTTGGAATTCACTTCCCTCGAATTGCTTTCCACAAACTTACAATCTACAAATGTTTAAATCCAGTTGTTACAAACATTTTATGAATGGAGGATGCCTTTAGGCACATGGACCTTTTTGTTTTATCTGTGTTTTTCCTTCCTCCGTTCATTGTCTCTTTAAAAAAAAAAAAAAAAAAAATTATAAGTTGAGGAGATGTTTAGGTATAAAGAGTATTAGCGAGGTGCTGCGTACAAGTAGACTGGGATGGTATGGACATGTGGAGAGAATGGATGAACAAAATTAGGTGAAAAAAGCAGGTCTGTGATTGTGGAGGGAGCTGCACCAAGGGGTGGACCGAGGAAGACCTGGGATCGGACTATACGTGCCGATCTCAAATCCAAAAACTTGACAAGTGAAGCAGCCCTTAACAGGGTTGCCTGGAATGCCGCCATTAGGACAAGAGACTGAAACTGCACATATGTGTGGAGCACTCAATTTTAAAATTTTATGTATGTATGTATTAGGAAATTTTGTGCCATTAAGTTGTCTATTTGTTCTAGGCAAGCGATAGCAAGCCTGTAAGTTTAGGAGGAACCAGCCTTTGGCTGGTACTTTTTTCTACCAAAAAATGTCCCAATTTATCTTTAGTGGTGGTCTAGGGAATGTTCTTTTAAGCTTTATGGAGGTCTAGCGAGGAAACTAAAAGATAAATATATACTGTATATATAAATAGACCAAAAAAATAATCCTAGCCCCTTAACCCCTCAGAACCGGTAGGGCTCTGAGGCACCCATAACAAAAAAAACCCGCGGAACCCGGTAGGGCTCTGTGGCTCCGGCAGCTTGAAAGCCTGTAAGCTTGTTTTGAAAGCCGTCCGTCCGACGCATGTAAACAACAGCCGGTTGGACCGACGCCGCGCATCTCCGACCACAAGAAGGAGAGGCGTCCTTGTTCGTGTGTGCCTGTATGTTATTGTTAACCCCTCCAACCCGGAAGGGCTCTTGAACGCCCATAACAACCTCGGCCCGCGCAACCCGGAAGGGCTCTTGAACGCCCATTGCTTGCGTGCGTGCTTTCGAATGCCGGGCGTATATTTTTGGTATCGTGGGACGGTAGGTGGCGCCACCAGGCGTAAACTACGCCACAGCAACAGTATCTACCCCGACGCCATCATGGACAGTACGCCAAATAGTGATTCCGCTGTGTCCGATACCGTGCTTCCTACGACGCCCGTGCTAGTTCGTCACGCCTTACCCCGACGCCATCGCCTAAATGTGTTTTCTCCCGGAGGTATTGAGACGACATTGAGACTTTATGAGCGAGCTGATGCCAAGCATAATGTTGATGATGAAGTCAGTGACGACTCCAGTAATTATAAGTCGAGTGATTATGGCCATGAGAGTGACAAAGAAGAGCAATTCCTGGGATTTGCGAGAGAACATGACAGTGATGAGAGTGACGAAGGTGATGTACCAGTTGTTGAGGAAGCTGGTTTACCTAAAGACAGTGAACTTGAGAGATTGAGTGAGTGGGAGAGTTCAAGGTCACTCACCAAATTTCGCATAAGTGACACGACCCCAAGCCCTTCCCCAGGTAAATCGCCTTTCAAGCTACACTTATATAAGCAGAAAATACTTGAAAAGGCGGCCGCGGCAGCTAGGGAACAAGCCAAAATACTTGGTGAGGATGAGGCTGTGAGTGAGGGTGAGCGTGGTGACCCTTCTCGCCCGCCATTGTCTCCCTTATCTACCCACGCCACCCAAGATGACCCGGATGACCCGGGTGCCCCGCATTCTTCCCAACCACCCCCACCACTGCCAAGGGTTGAGGACCCCCCACTTTCGGCCTATTTGCCTCCTAGGTCCCCCGACATGAGACATACTGCTGCCGAAAAGGGGAAAGGCAGGAAATATACTAAAAAAATAAAGAAAAGTAAGAGAGTTTTGTTCGAGGCTCCCGCGGTGTCCACCCCTGCCGGCCCCAGCCATACGCCCCCGCAACTTTCCCCACGGTCCTCCCAACCTCTCCCGCCTTCAACATGTCTTCCTGAAGAAGTCTTTGAGCTCGCATCACCAATACCTGGGCCTAGTGACAGTGAAGAATTAATTTCTGTCACTCGTCGCCGGCCAAGGAGCCCAGGACCTCGGGGTGACATAGCCTCACCTGCCACTCCTTCCCCACCTCGCCCACCCGCACGCCGCCCACGCATCACTCGTTCCCCGCTAGATTATGTGGAGGCCACTGATGATGAAGGGCACCTCTCTGAAGACTCTGGCCATGATTACATAGGTCCACCGTCAGGGCAAGATGACCACTCTGACGATGACTATATGGACATCGACAGCCCTAGACCCATCCGCTTGGCCCGGTGTCGTGCTGCCCGTCGTGCTGGCCGACGCCCTGACCGACGCCCTCGCCGCCCTAGGGCGCGCGCCTCCCGAGTTGGCCGTGGGCGTGCTGGGCCACCAGCTGGAGCTCCTCGTCAGCGTAGCAAGACCCATTCTACGTTTTTCAGTGGCAAGACGTAGTTGATGGGGATGGATACAACCCTGATGTGCCAGCTATTGATGAGGTACTGGAGGGTTCAGGCATTACCCCCAATTTTCCTGCAGGACCCAATGCTCCACCACACGAACTATTTGAGGCCTTCTTTGATGAGGAGGTGGTAGGCTATGTTGTCAAAGAGACAAATAAGCAGCACCAATACCAGGTCCACTTTTTGGGCAAGGTAACCAAGGGCCACATGAGGCAGTGGACCCCAGTGACTCATAAAGAGTTCATGGTGTTCCTGGCACTCACCATGCTAATGCCTCATGTCAAGAAGCATAGGTTGCCTGACTATTGGATCACCAATGATCTCATATCCACCCCTGCCTTCGGGAAATATATGTCTCGCGACCGGTACCTTGATATCCTCGCAGCGCTCCATCTTGTCACCAACCTTGACGTCCACCTCCCAGACAAGCTGTGGAAGATTAGGACGTTGTACGAGATGATGAGAGAACGCTTCACCTCCTACTAAGCCCTTCCGCAAGGTCGTCATTGATGAGTCTCTTGTGCTGTTCCGGGGAAAACTCAGCTTCCGGCAGTACATCGCTTTGGCATAAAATTCTTTGTGCTGTGCGACTGCCAAACTGGCTATGTCCTGGACTTCCTGGTCTACAGCGGGAAGGAAGGGGACTTGCTTGTGGACCTCCTCATTGGCTTTGGTGGAGCAGTGGTGCAAGCCATGATGGACCGCTACTTTCACAAGAATCACGTCCTCTACACGGACAATTATTACACGCCCCCCACTCTCTCACAGTACCTGCATGAGCGCAAGACGGGGACTGTAGGCACAGTACGAGGGAAAAGGAAGGGCATGCCACCTTTTCCTCCAAAGACCAAAAAAGGTGATGTGTTCAAGAAGAAGTCGGGGCCCATTCTGGCTATCCACTGGCACGACCAGCGGAAGGTCAACCTCCTGAGCACCATCCATAAGGGGGAAATGGTGGAGACTGGCAAGGTGGATCGCCGCACCCAGGCCAGGGTGACCAAGCCCGATGCTGTCCTGGACTTCAATATCAACATGAGGCTGGTGGACAAGTCCGACATGCAGATAGGATTCATTGACTGCCTGCGTACCTCGTGCAGATGGTACAAAAAGTTCTTTCTGCATATGGTGGACATGTCAGTTCTGAATGCCTACAATATATACAAGCTTCGGAATGTGAACACACCCATGAAGTTCAATAGCCTGCGGAGGTTCTAAAAGCAGGTGTTGATGGAGCTCCTGGAGAAATATGCTACGCCACAGAGGGCAGTGGCACATCCTGGGCCCGCCGTTATTGACCGCTTGCAGTGTGCTCAATACTTGATTAGGCACAGGCTTGGTTCCCTGCCTCAGAATGAATCAGGAAGAACGCAGCAGAAGCGGTGCCATGTCTGCTACAACAGCAGGGTGAGGGCGAGGTCAGGTAAAAAGTCCACCATGGAGTTTGTGGAGTGCAAGGTGGCACTCTGTGCTGAAGGGTGCTTCTTTGATTACCACTCCAAGCTGGAGTTCTAATAATCATACTGAAAGTGCCAAATACAATGACAATATGTACACTATATATATAGGGAAAAAAGTGGAAGAAAACCAATTTATTGTTATACAAAAGTCATGTATTATGAGAAAATTGATACAAATACAATTACACCATAATAATATGTGAAAGTGACACATATGTATATACCAAGTGACATTCATATGATTAGAACCTATAGAAATATATAAATCAGTGAAAAAAGACACAATAAATTGTATATAAAACATTTACAAAGCATATAACTAAGTGAAAGTGACACAAGACCTAATATTTGATGGCCAAAGTATAATAAACACCTGTGATAACGAATAATCAGTGCCTAATACAACAATAACCTACCTCAATCACTAATAAAATGTACGGTATCGAGTGAAAATAAGCATTATCAGTGACAGTGACACTCTAAAGCATATTTGTCAAAGTGAAAGTGACACAAGACCTAATATTTGATGGCCAAAGTATAATAAACACCTGTGATAACGAGTAATCAGTGCCTAGTATAACAATAACCTACCTCAATTACTAATAAAATGTACGGTATCGAGTGAAAATGAGCATTATCAGTGACAGTGACACTCTCTAAAGCATATTTATCAAAGTGAAAGTGACACAAGACACAAGACACAATACTTGATGGCCAAAGTATAATATACACCTGTGATAACGAGTAATCAGTGCCTAGTATAACAATAACCTACCTCAATTACTAATAAAATGTACGGTATCGAGTGAAAATGAGCATTATCAGTGACAGTGACACTCTCTAAAGCATATTTATCAAAGTGAAAGTGACACAAGACACAATACTTGATGGCCAAAGTATAATATACACCTGTGATAACGAATAATCAGTGCCTAATACAACAATAACCTACCTCAATCACTAATAAAATGTACGGTATCGAGTGAAAATAAGCATTATCAGTGACAGTGACACTCTCTAAAGCATATTTATCAAAGTGAAAGTGACACAAGACACAATACTTGATGGCCAAAGTATAATAAACCTGTAATAACAAATAATCAGTGCCCTAATATAACAATAACCTACCTCAATTACTAATAAAATGTACGGTATCGAGTGAAAATGAGCAATATCAGTGACAGTGATACCCTAATAAACATTCTTTATATAATTGGCCTCAAAATAACTATAAAAATATCAAAGACTGGAACGACCTACCCCAGTCAGTCCGTGAAAAGAGAACACTGTATTCCTTCAGACGTAGCCTGAAGGAACACCTGAACCGGACAGCTGCGAGAAGGGAGCACCAAGCTATGTCTACTACTAAATACGACATAAGAGATAGGCAAACCAAACTGAAATGATTACTGATTACAGATTACTAATATTTACTATAGGATGTAAGGTATCTTAAAATAACCCCCTAGAAATACTTTCTCTAAAGTATCTATTTCTTTTATCCTCCCCTTTTCCCCAGCTAACCTAATCCCACAAGGAACCCAATGGAAATACACGCCTAACGGCCTTATTGGGCTATCCTTAGTTGGAATTATGCAAGGCTGGTACATGTCATATTTATAACATACTATGTGGTACCAACTCTGTAAATTGCTAACTGAATAAATATTATTATTATTATTATTATTATTATTATTATCAGGCAGTGCCTGGTACCACGACATTTGAGCACTGCTCTAAGACTTTGGCAACACTTCTTAGGTTGGCTGCAAGCTTCCACAGGCTAGGAGAGGCAGTATTCCTCCATCTTTTGAGGTGGGAGTTTGTAATATCTTGCCTCTGAAGCTATTTTGGCCACATTGCTTGAGACTGGGGGGTACATTTATGGTAGTACCCTATGGTACAGTAGGGGTTAAGACCTTCCGGCATATTTCCTTGTCAATATTAAGACCTTTAATCATGCTATTTAGGTGTCAATTTGTTCCTGGCGAATGATAGTGAGCATGCAATTTTCGAAGAACTGACCTTTGGCAGGAACATTTTTCTACCGAAAAATGCACAAATTAATCTAGAAGGGTGATCTAATGGATGTCTTTTTAAGTTTGATGGAGGTCTAGGGCAGGAAACTAGAAAAATAATTGCTAAAAATTTATCACCAACTCGGTACGAGTTTTTCAGGTAATTTGTTTTTGTTTTTGTGTATTTCTTTGATATTCAGTGTTTTTTAATACCGAGGACCGTCGCATTTTAGTATTTTCAACATTAACCTAACCTAACCTAACCTAGTATTATTACCTGTCTCGCGACGGTCTAAACCCTGCTCACGTTCCCTGTTTATGGGTGCTCGACGGTCTAAACCCAGCTCACGTTCCTTGTTTATGGGTGAATAATCCAACAGTTACTCGTATTTCAGTTATAGTGAATTTGCGACGGTTATTACATTTACACCAACAAAGTATCGTTCATGCATGTGATAAAACACTGATAATCATCGATGGGGCCCGTATCAGGTTGGTCATAAACTAATACCAAATAATTAACAAATGAAAAAATCGACCAACAAGTGAACCATCCCCCCGGGGCCCTTAAGTTCTTAACCTTTGCCAAATAATTTAAAATATATTAATTAACAGGTTAGAATATAACTTAATATTATCTATCTATCTATCTATCTATATGCTCAGGCCCAATCACCACTTTTCCTATTTTTTATTTTCCTCTATTTTATTATTATTTTGTTTGTGATTGTACATTCTTGGGGGTGGCCGACTGAAGACAGAGCAAGAACAGGAAAACACAAAACACAAGACAAAACAACGAACAAACACAGACAAAACACAAAATTCACACACACTAGGTCACCCAGGAGAATACCCAGAGACCAGGGTCACCAAGGTCGCTCCAGCACTCCCCCGGCCCCCGACCACCCGGAGAGGCTCCGATCTCGGCAGGCAAACATGCAGCGGAGCCAAAGCCACAAGCCCGCCCACCACACTTCCAGGTGCACCCTTCATATTAATCGTCTCACCGGGCCAGACGCCTGATGGACTATTATCTAGTCCAACTTGCGCCCAACCCCTTCCCGAAAATGACCATGTGTTCACTCAACTATTCAGAAGCATTCTCCATTCATTCCTATTTATTAACACTTCCTTTGCCTGATCTATAGTCATTCCTCTATCATCCAAAGCTTCTCTTACACAGTCTCTCCATCTCAATGGGGGTCTTCCTGCCCTTCTATCTGACTCATATATTCTCTTTGTAAGCCTTTCATCTCCCATTCGTTCAACATGACCATACCAGCTCAGCACCCTTCTGTCCACTCTGGCTGACAAATGTTCCTGCTGCCCCACTCTCCTACGTATCTCTTCATTCCTCAATCCGTCTCTACGGGTAACTCCACACATACTCCTCAAGCAGCTCATCTCCATCACATCCAGCTTTCTTCTCTCCTTTTTCTTCAGAGCCCATGTCTCACCCCCATACATCACTGTTGGCACAACAATTCCTTGATACATAGCAATTTTTACTTTCATTCAGAGATTTCTCGTCTTCCACATATTTACTTCCCATTGCTCCGAAAACCTTCTTTCCTTCACACACTCTGTTTTACCTCCATTTCCATACCTCCACTCCTGCTTATCGATCCTCCTAGATATTTAACACATTACGAGCGGGTGGGTTGGTAACTTCTATTACCCGACATGCGGGTGGTTTTACCCTAAATGGGGTTGTTTCCGTGCTCTTTTTCATGCATATAAACAAGACCCAGAGCGTAATACAAGTATCTATCCATGAAAGGGCGTAAACAGAGCTTTCCAATGACACCTGAACCATCCTTCTACGACCACTGGTTCTCTTGCAACGATCGTGCAACGCGAGTGCAAAAACCCTAAAATAAGGAAATTTCCTTACATAATTCCCTGTGTAGCGAGTGAGAGAGGGTGGAGGAGGGTGTAATAAATTTCAGTCGACCCACGGCGGTGGTGGCGATCGGTCAGGCGGGAATCTATGCTCCTTGCACCGCTCAGCTCTCTCTCAGAGCACATTACGTGCTCAAAATTGCACACGACATCTGTTGAGACCCGCATATGGGCACTTTTTCTTTAACTCGACATATGGTGCGCGCCGATGGTTAAGGGTTAAAACACTCTACCTGTTCCAATATTTCCCCATTCAGCCTCACATCTAGATTCACTCTACGATCACCCCTATTACACACCATTTCTTTACTTTTATTGACGTTCACCTTCAGTTTCCTCCTCCCACAAACCACTCCAAACTCTTTGACTACCCGCTGTAATTTCTCCTCAAAATCCGTCACCAACGCTGTGTCATCAGCGAACCGCAACAGATTCAACTCCCAATCTCTACCATTCTTTCCTACTAAACCCAATCCTCTTCCCATAGTTCTCATTTTCACCTCCCTCACCACACCATCCATAAACATATTAAACAGCCATGGTGACAATACACAACCCTGTCTCAAACCTATATACCTTTACCTCAAACCATTCACTCAACTCGCCATTTCCTACTAACACATGCTCTGCTTTCTTCATAAAAACTCTTAACTGCTTCCAACAAATGTCCTCCAATTTCATAAATCCTTAACACCTTCCACATTGCTTCACGATCCACACGATCATACGCTTTTTCCAAATCCATAAAAGCCCAAAATATCTCCTTATGCTTCTCTAAATACTTCTCGCATAACTGTGTTACTGCAAACATCTGATCCACGCACCCTCTTCCCCTCCTAAAACCGCACTGTTCTTCTTCTATTGCAACTTCATTAATTAATGGGTTAGAATATAACTTAATATTATCTAGTTATCCATAAAATATATTAGTTTTCTACGAATTGTTCTTAGAACAAATTATTATTGATGGATAACTAAATCATTAGTTTAAAGGTCGGTAGACTGTCGTGACTTGTACTGAATACAGTAAATTAGGCTAGAGTATAATTGGGAAGTCAAGGTTAGTAAAGTTTTAAATAATTTGTAACCCTTTCTGTACCGTCGAAATCCTGTTTGCTTTATTCTGGCTATTACTAATTGATTTAATTCAGTTTGGGAAGCATCTTTAGATATTATACGACTTCGAACCATCTCAATCAACCCTTTTAACTACCACAGATCCTTCCTAAGCGGCATAAAAACATCTTAGTATGGCTAGAATAAAATAGATAAAACGTCCCCGGTACAGAAGGGGTCAAGCAATAGCCTATAATTATATTTCCACAAGTAAGCATGTGTGGATAGCATGTTTATTTCGCATGCGGGAGGTCGCAAGTTCAATCCTCACTGGCTGAATGTCTTATTCCCATGCCCTTAAGGGGGATGGGCGTATTTATTTGCGTATCTATTTGTCTTTTTATTTTCCTCCCTAGACCTCCTTCAAGCTTAAAAAAAAACACCCCCAATTCAAGATAAATTTGTACTGGCCAAAAGCTAGTTGCTATTAAATTACTGGCTTGCTATCGCTTGCCAGGAAGAAATACACCTAAATTGAGGTTTCAATATTGATAAAGAAATGGGGTGCAAAGTCTTAAAATCGCCAAACTAATGTGGTGGAACATCTTAAAATCTGAAAACAAATGGGGCTAAACATGAGGGAGAAAAGGGCGCCGGAAAAATACAACCATCCCCCCTGAAGACAAGCCACATTGCAGCTTTGATTACTCTATTTATATTATATCCACATCCTGTGGCTGTGAATTTTGGAAATGAGTCTTTGGAGCCGGTGAACAAGTTTTGTTACCTAGGAGATACCATCTCTGCCGGTGGTGGGGCTGAGGCTGCCACTGTTGCTAGAATTAGGTGTGGCTGGGGGAAGTTCAGATAATTGATGCCAATCCTGACCATGAAAAGAATGCCTCTCCCCCTGAAGGGAAAGGTGTATGCCTAATGTGTTAGAAGTGCAATGACGTATGCCTCAGAAACATGGGCCGTTAAAGTAGAGGATGTCAACAGAATGGAGCGTAATGAGATGAGAATGGTGAGATGGATGTGTGGGGCCAGGCTACAGGATAGAATAACAAATGTTGAGCTGAGGAGACGTTTAGGTATAAAGAGTATTAGCGAGGTGATGCGTACAAGTAGACTGGGATGGTATGGACATGTGGAGAGAATGGATGAACAAAATTGGGTGAAAAAATGCAGGTCTGTGATTGTGGAGGGAGCTGCACCAAGGGGTGGACCGAGGAAAACCTGGGATCGGACTATACGCGCCGATCTCAAATCCAAGAACTTGACAAGTGAAGCAGCCCTTAACAGGGTTGCCTGGAATGCCGCCATTAGGACAAGAGACTGAAACTGCACTTATGTGTGGAACACTCAGCCTTAAAATTGTATGTATGTGTATGTATGTATATGTTCTATGTATATATTTTTATGAGGGTTTTGTAACTACAAGACCTTCAGCCATATTGGTACCCAGACTAATGGTGTTTGTTTTGGTTACCTCTTAATTATTCAGTTCACCCCTACAATATAAGAGCTACTTCTCTTCTTCCTCCCCACGCAACTTGGGTTAAGGGGGTAGAGTTTCTTTTTATGGTATATTTAGTTATTTTTTTGTTTCCTCAAGCTTAACACATTATTAGACTATATAGCATTGGTATAGGTAGCTAGATGTGGGGAGATATTTATGATTGTATATTTGTATATTTGTTTATCTATATGTTTAGTTTTCTCCCAAGGCCTCAATATAGCTTTAAGAAATACCCCCAAGACTCCCTTCGAGGTAAATTTGTACATTATTCGGTAGAAAAATATCCCAGCTAAATTACAGCGTCACTATCGCTCGCCAGGAAAAAATAGATGCTTAAGTAGCACTAAAGTCTTAAGATCGACAAACTAATGGATCGAACGTCTTAAAACCTCAAAACTAATGGGGCTAACCATGAGGGAGAACGGAGTCCAGAAATAACAACCATCTCCCCTTAAGCCCCAATGCCTTTCTCTTCTAACATTAACTTCCTCACTACCCATTACTTCCCCTGTACCTCACTTTGCTTTGAGACATTCGGGCTACCAAATTAAGGGGGGGGGATGTTTGTTTTTTCTGGACCCTTTTGTCCCTCGTGTTTAGCCCCATTAGTTTTAAGACTTTAAGACGTTCGGCCTATTAATTTGGAAATTTTAACGCCTTCCGCCCCTTTTCTTTGTAAATTGTATGACCTTTTGTGCCATATAGGTGTCTATTTTTCCTGGCTAGCGATAGCGAGCCTGTAATTTTAAGAGCAATCAGCCTTCGGACGGGATATTTTTCTACCAAAAGATTTAAAAATTTATCTTGAAGGGGGTTTTATTGGATATTTTTCTAAACTTGGAGATCTTGCGAGAAAACTAAAATAATTAATACATCATACACGAACTAATAAACCCCCCCCCCCCAAAAAAAAAAACCCAGCCCCTTAATGGCTCGACTTTCTTGTAGGAATCCATCTACTTTTTATCCTTATAATTTTGACCTGTCTATCATTCAATTAACAGCATTTCCTCCTTCGGTCACTTTTGCGATTAGGAATAATTTTGTCTCGATATTCTAGCTACCATTAGACGATTTTACTCAGTTGTGGATGGCTCTCTGGGAATTAAATGAGTATATACTAGCTCGATTAACACGGACTTCCATAATTCCTTCTTAACCCGAAAACGGCGAGGGGGGGGTATTGAACTAGCTCCCCATGGGCGAGCATATTGGCTCCATTCAGGCCTATAATCGTCATTTTACGATAAATATCGTTATTACTTATTCATATGAGCCTATTTTACCTTCACTATGAAGATAGTAACCTGTAACAACAATAAAACAAGTGAAAATATAATTTTTCTGGTCAAAATCGCGAATATAGATGGACCAGCCCATTCATGAATTATGGAGAAAATTGAGGCAACCCCTCCCTCCACAAGGCCTCAAGCCACACTGAGCCTACTCATACACACACTCGGTCATGTAACACACCCGCTAGGCACGTAAGCACATCCTCCACACAGTTTGCTAATGTTAGCACAAAAATATATCAACGAATTAGGGAATAACAGGGAAAATAGGTGATAATTGAAGGGGGAGGGGAAAGGGAGGAAGGAGAGGATGTGGAGGAGTGATATGAGGTATAGGGGAAAACAAAACAAATTGTTTAGTGCTACTGGGGCTGTTTAAATGTTTTTTTTAGGCCTCCCTCTTAACACCTTACGAGCGGCCTATGCGGTTTATTTATATGTACCGCACAGCGGGGTGTTTTTAGCCAAAATAGGGCTGTTTACGTGATCATTTTCATGCCTAAATAAGACCCAGAACGTAAAACAAGTACCTATCCCTGAAAGGGCATAAACAGAGCTTTCGAATGACACCATAACGATCCTTTTATGATGGCTAGTTTTCTTGCAATAACCGTGCAACGCGAGTGCAAAAAGCATGTAATTCGGTACTTTCCCCATATAATTCAGTATGTAGCGAGTGAGAGAGGGAGGAGGGAGCTGAGATTCGTGTCAGTAGGTTCGCCGCGGTGGTCTGGAGCAGTCATACGCTCGCTAGTCTCCTGCCACCACTTGTCTCTCTCTCTCAGCAACATTACGTGCTGAAATTGCCACTCGACCTATGTCGAGCGCCGTCACATAGTCCAGCTTTATTTAACTCGACTTATGTGGTGAGCCGCTAATTAAGGGTTAAGAGCTTTGCCGCCGTCGCCCAGTAAAACCTCTTAAGCGCTTTGCAGCCGTTTATGGGTTAAGCAGTGTAAGATCGTCTTAACGTAGCCACACAAATAATATAAGTCTTCTAATACTGATGGGGTATATACTAATTTTTCCTTTTCGTTATTAACTAGATTACCTTAAGAGGGCATGGCTAGTTTTTCTGTCTCACTTTATCCCTCATGTCTAAACCTATTTGTTTTGGAATATTAAGACGTTAGGCCCATTAGTTTGTATTTTTTTTTTTTTTTTTTTACCCATTTCTTTGTCAAGAAGACCTTGCGCACCAGTAATTAGGTGCCGACTTTTTCCGGGCAAGCGATTGCGATCCTGTAGTTTAAGAGGAACCTGCCTTCGGCCAGGAATTGTTATTTAACAAAAAAAGTACAAATTTATCTTGGTACATTTTAAGCTTGAAGGTCTCGAGAGATATATAAATATACAAGTAAATATATCGACCAATAAATGAGCCTTTCCCCTCTTAAACTACCTCCATTCATGTTCTTTCTGTCTACCTCTTATTTACCTGTCCACCATACTCTAAGATTTTCTCACTGCTTGCCTTTTACTTTTCACTCTTGTAGCACTACTTTTACTATGGGCAAAAGTCTAGTTTTTAAGCTTCTAAAGAGTTTCCAAAGTTGCACTAACTCGAGCAGTAACCTCGAACTTCCTTATGGTGAAAACATATTTATTACTATATATTATTCCGGTCTATTTCTCGTGCTCTCAAATTTAACGAACAGTTATTTTACTGGATAACTTGAACCTTTTACGCACAGGACGCGATTTGGACCCTCTCTGGGATATTTAAAAGCCTTTGTTACCTAGAAACCTTTAGTTTAATTACTTCAACCTCTGCAGTTGTCGTTGAGTGACCTGTGGGCAGAAAACTAATTTTGTAGAGGTTATTATGAGATTGAGATATTTATTTCTGAATGCTGAACGGCATCCACCCGAGTCCACAGGATAGCGAGAGGGTTAATTTGAGAACACTTAATAGCAACACAAACTAACCGAATTCAGAATATTTAATTTGATTTATATAAAGGTATAGGGTATAAATATATTAGTAATAGATGTAAAAGTTATATTTTCAGGACACGAGAAACAAGAATAAGAGTTTGTAATCGATTTACATGTCAAAAGAAAAAAAAATATATATTTGGAAAATACAGAAACATAAGGCAGTAAGACATTAAAAGCTTTAACATTTGTCATAAAGTCTGATCAGGTACAACTAATCAAAGATAAAATAAAAAAAGACTGAATATTTGTTCAAATAATGACAGCTTTGTTCAGTTAATACTGAATTATATAGAAAATAAAGAGAGCTCAAGATATGATGTTTATTATTTAGTAAGCGACACGTCCAACTTTAAATTTTGAAAACACTAAAGTTGTGACAATTAAGGTGAAATTATACGCTCTGCAGGTTTGTTGAAAACTTAATGATTAAATAAATGATTATCCAAATTATGCTATGAAATACAAAAAGCCAAGTATCTTCAAGTAAAACAATGGAAGCTACTATTTACAATGTTAAATTGATTACAAAAATGTATATACAATTTTGTAGTTATAAAATGGAAATTAGGAAAAGTGTTCACATAATAATTCATTAGCATCATTGTTTAAGCAATAAAAGGATACAACATTGGAAAATATACAAGCTCTTGACATTAAAACAGATAGAAACTATAGGTTTAAAAACTGATCATTGATAAAAGAATCTTAGATAAAATAATCATACCGAAGCTAAAGCCTATAAAATTTCTAGATGGTCTTCGGTAAAAGATAAAAAGAGTGTCGGTCCGAGTGAAGAGCCCAGTCGCGTCAGAACACCTGTAGGAGCAAGAAGAAGAGGTTTATAGTTGGAGAGGAAGCAGGATAGTAGAATAGGTATGAGTGTGACAAATACATTCTCTCCTTTGCGAGACGAATGTGAGGGAAAAGATAGTCAGGATAAGGGAGGGTTAGACAAAGTGCCTGCCGCCGACTCAGCTCCAACCGCTGACGCTGTGCTACCTACCACCACCACCACCACCACCAAGGGAGCTTCTGCCACCACCGGGGGTTCTCCAACTGCAGCTGCTGGATCCTCCCGAGGGAAAGGTAAGTCTGTGTCCTGAGAAGGTAAGTCTGTGTCGATTGTGGGCGACTCCATGGTAAGACATTTAGTTAGGGCTACCCACACTAAACTTACGAAGGTTGTGTGTCTGCCTGGCCATGGAGTTGGGAGGGTTTTAGAGAAGATGGACCACATCTTGGAAGATAGTGGAGATAACCCCATTATCTGTCTCAGTGCCGGGAGTAACGATGTTGGTAAGGGTAGAAGTGAGGAACTGCTGCAGCAGTATCGGGATGTGTTAGATAAAGTTAGGATGAAGGGAGGGATCCCTGTAGTACATTGTATCCTACCCAGAAGAGGAGTTCCCAAGGAATGGACATCCAGGGCGATTGGTGTCAATTGCCGTTTGGAGAAATATTGCAAAGAAAAAGCAATACCATTCATTGATAACTGGGATAGTTTCTATGGGAGAGATGGGATATACGCAAGGGATGGGGTTCATCTTTCACGGTTAGGGGTTTCTACATTAGCTAGTTCTTTAGATAGGGTGGTTGTGGGGTTTTGAACAGAAATATTGAGAGTGTAAATGAGAGGTTAAATGGAACATTTTTAGCGTCAGGCGAAAGCGATAAGGATATCCAGTCTCATGCTAAAAATGATGACTATATTGCAAATGATAGTAGTGATGGTGCAACGGAAGATGGAAATGTCGTTAGAAATAAAGGTAAATTAGGTATAAAGAAAAGAAGTAAATTGAGAGTATATTACACAAACTGTAGGAGTCTATGTAACAAAATGAACGAACTTAGAGCCCTTGTTAGCAAAGAAAATATAGACATAATAGCGCTAACTGAAAGTGGATTAATACAGAAACCAGGCATTTTTTAGCAGAATTTGATATACCAGGATATAGTTTGTTTAAATATGACCGAACAAGTAAGAGGGGTGGCGGTATAGCAGTGTTTGTCAGGAGTACATTAAAAAGCTGTATTAAATCAGGTATTAGACTAACTAACGATAATGAAAGTGTTTGGGTAGAGGTTAACGAAGGTAGTGAGACCATAGTTATTGGAGTTATGTATAGACCGCCAAATATGAGTAGAAATGACGGAACGTCATTATGGGAGGAAATTAAAATTTCATCAAGATTTAGCAATGTGTGCATTATGGGGGATTTTAATTTTCCGAATATAGATTGGCAGCATCAAATAGGAGACTCTGATTCTGAGGAGTTTATAGAGGTAGTACAAGATAGTTTTTTATTTCAATTAATAGATACGCAGACTAGAGGTAATAATATTCTCGATTTAGTTTTCAGTAACAATGAACATATGGTAAATAATATAGAGATAGGGGACCACCTAGGAAATAGTGACCACAATTCTGTGTATTTTAATATACAATGGAAAGGTAATACCAGAGAGAATACAACATTAATACCTGACTTCAGAAAAGCCAATTATGGTAGGTTAAGAGGAGCCCTATTAGCTGACCCTATGGTCAAAAAATTAAGTCGATCCAGGTGTCCAAATGAGTGTACCCCTTCTCAGGCACCTGTCATCTTAAGTCAGGAAGAGACGTCAACCTTGGTAGATACATACGATAATTTTATCGAGTCAGTATTCAATGCACAAAATTAATACATCCCCAAAAGAAAATTTAGATCAACACAGAACCAACCCAAATGGATGAATAATAGACTATTAGATCTTCTAGGACAAAAGAGAGGAATATATAGAAAAATTAGGAAAGGCGAAATTCACCTACTTGCTTACTATCAGAATCTATCAAGACAGGTAAAAAAGGATATTAGGAAAGAAAAAATAAATTATGAAATCAAGGTTGCCAATGACTCAAAAAATAATCCTAAAGCTTTTTACCAACTATATAAATCCAAGGTTAGAGATGTAATTGGTCCCCTTAAAACTTCGATAGGAGAAATGACAGAAAATGATTTAGAAATGTGCAGTGCATTAAATAGTCAATTTCTTTCCGTTTTCACTAATGAAAATTTGGCACAGTTTCCAGAAGTCCGTAAGGTATATAGCGATAGTATAGAAAATAGGTAAGTACGATTACTATAAGTAGAAATTATGTGCTTAAGGAAATTGACAGACTGAAACCTCATAAATCGCCTGGTCCTGATGAGGTATATGCTAGAGTATTAAAAGAATGTAGGGATGAGTTAAGTTACCCATTAACATTTTTGTTTAACAAGTCATTGGAGACAGGTATAGTTCCAGAAGCTTGGAAGGTTGCAAACGTAGTTCCGATCTTCAAAAAAGGTGACAAATCAATAGCATCCAATTACCGTCCCATTAGTCTTACATCAATCATAGGAAAGCTACTAGAGTCAATTATTGCTAGTAAAATTAGAAACCACTTAGATACATTTAATTTAATCAATTCTTCTCAGCATGGCTAATTTAGATAAGTGGACTGTATATTTGATATTGAATAAATATTAACCATATAGAAATATAATTACCTTTTGATGAACTCAGCTGGTGATTGGAGGATGGCGGAAATAGGCTAGATAACTGGAAGTGGTTAGTAAACAAAGTATGAAAAGAGGCTACAATAGGCTAGGATAGGCTAGATATTTACGTTAAGTTGTGCTAATTAACATAGATGATGATGTAGTGACTATATGGAATATGAGATGAAAAGTGAAGCGAAAACACCTGGTGAAAATAACTAGAAGAAAGAAGGCTTAGCGTGTGTAGCTGGGACGGAGGTTGGTTGGAGAGTGAGCGAGCGCGTTATGTTCGTCTCTGTCGTGACATACCGCGCACGCGCATAACATATGGAAAATGTATCCCATCTTCTTTACAATGAGATACTCATAAACAATCTTAAATAATACACACACTTATATATATATGGGAATTATAATCCTACAATACTTTCCCATATACTATTATAGAATAATATATTCTACCCAATCCTGGAACGTTCGACCAAGGTTATGGAAGCGTTCAACTTACGACTACGGAAAGATACGTAACGCTACATCAACCCAGATTACGTAACATCGAGACTGTTCATACTAGTTTGAGTACACTAAGTATGGACATATTCCCACCAACAGAAAATATACAAAATTTACATGATTAGATTTGCCCGGAGGCAATCTTATCCCGCCAAGCTTGGGAGGATATCTGGGCTGCCTGTCGACGTGGGCGTTCGCCAGACGCGTCAACAGGCTGCGCCGAAGTAGAAGCCAGAGAGGGGACTTCAATGGATAACTGATCCGAGGGGGTGTCCTTGCGATCGAGGTCACCCTCAAGAGGATATAGTCGGACTGTTGGCCGTGTGATTACTCCAGTCCTGGTGCGAACCTTTGCTACCCGAACCTCACCATCACGACCTGGTATTAACTCCTCTATCCGACCCAATTTCCCAAATGCGCGCGGGCCCTCCTCATGGATGGTTACCACGTCCCCTACCCTAGGCCAATGACCTTTTAATGGTGTTAGTTTATTCCTTTGCGCTTCCCTTAAAGTCAACAGATATTCTGTTGACCAGCGATGCCAAATATCTCGCGATAATTTACGAATATATTTGTAGCGGGCCGATATCACTTCCTTACTTATGTAGTCTGGATCTTCCATAGTATCCTCGTCATGCTCTTCTGGAAGATCCCGCAGTCTGTATCCACGTACCAGTACTGAGGGTGTGATTGGGGTAAGGTCTTCCAAATCACCAGAAGCATAGTATAGAGGGCGATCATTTACGGTGGCTTCAATCTCCAAGAGAATGGTGTTGAGTTCCTCAATCGAGATGAGAGCTCTACCCAACACCTTCTTCAGACCCGCCTTCACGATGCCTATGGCTCTCTCCCATATGGCGCCAAACCAAGGCGCTCTGGCGGGAATGAAACGCCATTCGCATTTTACATCCGCTAGGCAGGTCTGAATCTTAGGATTGTTGCTCACTTCTTTGAAATATGTAGATGCCCCTATGAAAGTCTTTGCATTGTCACTCAGCATGATACGTGGATATCCCTGTCTACTGCAGAATCTTCGGAAGGCATGTAGGAAGCTATCACAAGTGAGGTTGGTGACCAGTTCCAGGTGAATTGCCCTGGTAACAGCACAAGTGAAAAGTATCATGTACACCTTAAGATTGGGTGAATCTTTCACAGGGATTGCTCCACTGTAGTCAACCCCGGTAACTTTGTAAGGGTCACCTGGGGTAGTTCGCAGGTTTGGTAAGGGAGGAATTCCGACGGGATCATAATGTGTTCCCTGTACTCTTCTACACTTTAAGCATTTGCGAAGGACTTTCTTGACCACCTGCCTGATTCTAGGCACCCACCATCGTTGTCTTACATAGGTGACTATATGACCAACCCCATAATGACAACAGAGTCGGTGACACCTATCGATGATAAGATGGGTGAAGGGATGATTGGGGGGCAGTAGTATTGGATACTTACTTGCCTCAGAGAGGGCTGCCAATCGTAATCTGCCTCCGCAATGTATCAAGTCCCCCTTCAAGTGTAAGCCCAATTGGTTGATCAGGTTATTCCTAGACTTTGTTCCCTTAACCAGTAATTTATATTCCTGCGTATATATTTCTTGTTGACAGAGCTTATGTAATAATTGATCTGCAATTCTGATCTCCTTCACATTGAGGTAAGCACTACCTGTGGACGGTGTGCCTTTAATTTTTGCTTTTACATTTTCTACAAATCGTATCACCCATGCTGTAACACGTTGTAACTTTTCATAGCTGCTGAATCTATCCCACTCCCATAACCGTGTGTCTTCGTCAGGCACCGAGTCAATTACCGGTGCCACAATAGCAGTGTGTTGCTCGCTCAAATCTATATTTTCTGGCCATTCGTTGGGATCATTAAGCCAGCATGGGCCATTCCACCACAACGCAGAAGATTTGAGAAATTTAGCAGATACACCACGAGTAATGCAATCACTTGGATTCTCTTTGGTAGACACATACCGGAACTGTGCGGTCGGGAGCAGGTTACGAATTTCGTCGACACGGTTGGTGACGTACACTGGTAGCTTCTTACGGCTATGTAACCAGTAGAGCGTAATTTGGCTGTCACTCCATACAACAATCTCTGAGACATTTAGCAAATTTTTAAAGGTTTCCTCTACAAAGTGAACGAGTCTAGCAGCCAACAGAACTGCAGTCAGCTCTAATTTTGGGATGGAAAGGGATTTGATCGGGGCGACTTTCGCCTTCGCTATGACGAGACGGCTGCCACTTGTGTC
The DNA here is from genome assembly GCA_032716605.1 of Paralithodes platypus. Lineage (NCBI taxonomy): Eukaryota > Metazoa > Arthropoda > Malacostraca > Decapoda > Lithodidae > Paralithodes > Paralithodes platypus. The sequence goes on along the minus strand of CM064491.1, from coordinate 33,835,269 downwards.
AACAAAGTATATGGCGGTGCCGTACGCGACCTTGCTAGCGTCTGAGAAGGCATGAATGGAAACAGGATGGTCCATGACAACTCTCCGAGGAAAATTAAAACCCTTACAGAGACGAAGACCCGAAATAATGTCATCCCACTCCTGAACCAGATCGCCAGTCAAAACTTCATCCCATCCTAATTTTATCCTCCATAATTGCTGAAGGAATAATCTCGATTTGATCGACACCGGTAGAACTATCCCCAAGGGGTCAAACAGTTTAGCTGTCATACTCAAGCAAATTCGTTTTGTAATCTGCGAATATTGCGCGTACTGAACGCCGAATGAGAGGGTATCGGTGTCCGTATTCCAAAACAACCCTAGCACTCTAACATGTTCCTGCTGTACAGCCGCCACCCCATCCCGTTGGAGTACAGTCCGCAAAACAGAATTATTAGTCGCCCATTCACGCAAATGTAGATGGGCGTCATTCATAATCTCTCGGACTACAGCGTAGGTATCAACCAGGAAATCTTCTTCATTTCCTGTACCCAGTAAATTGTCTATATACAACCCCTGACCGAATCTGATGAATAATCTGCGGATCTGCACTGACATAAGACAAATGTTTCAAAATGGTGGCGTTTAAAAGGAATTGGGAACAAGTCGCTCCAAATAAAACTGCCCGGAACCGGTAACAAATTAGGGGAGAATTCAGTTGCCTCGGATACTTGGGCCACATAAATCGCGTATAGTCCTGGTCGTCTTCATGGAGTCTTAACATGAGAAATGCCTTCTCAATATCAGACACCCAGGCATACTTACCGAGTCGAAACCGAAGCAAAACCTGCGCCAAATCTGGCACCAGTGAGGGTCCAGTGTACAGGCAGTCATTAAGACTAGGATGACGTTCACTCATCTTGGCGGAACAGTCGAAGACAATACGCACTGGCGTAGTTTTGCTCTCCTTGACTACACCATGATGAGCCAAGTAATGCCCGGTATCCGATTTATCAAAAGGCACCTCTTCGATAAAACCCCGGGACACCTGTTCCTTTATGACTTTTGAGTATTCCTCGCAAAAGTCAGGTTCCTTGAGGAATCTTTTCTGAAGTCCCCGAAGACGGCCTATGGCCAAGCCCTTGTTAGATGGCAGCTGATCCTTGGAATTGTTCCAGGGCAGTCTCACTTTATACTGTTGGCTGTCGGGATCGTAGGTAACGGTATCCTCGTACGACGATAGTGCTTGACGCTCAACCAGTGAATATTCCTTAGGGGTTATCCCGATATGATCTAATTCCCACAAAACATTTAAGTCATTTTTGCATGGTGGAATATTGCCAGTGGATATGTATTCGTCCATTGGTGTTACTGCTACTTTCAATACAGTAATTACTTCTGTGCTGGAGCTTGTAGGCTGTGTCACATATGAACCACTGATGGCGTACCCGTACTTGGTAGGAAGCAGAATTAGGCTACCTGACCTTTTATACCCAGGTCGCACTATATCGTAGTAATGATCCGCTCCGATGAGCAGCTCCAGCTGATCTGTGTCCGTTGCGTGAGGATCGGCTAATTTTATGCCTTTACTTTGTAAACTAACCAGTTTAGACTTTAGGTCAATTTCACCTTTATGGTCTGGCAATTCATCAACCACTATTGCGTCTAGATGATGAAATTTACCTCTGTGTTTGTATTGCAGTGCCACAACTTTATATTCCCTAGAGGCCTGTTTCCCGGTAAATCCGTGAAGACATAACTCCTCAGTTCCTTTAGAAATGTAGGAAAGGGAGGATAGAACAGAAGACTTCACAAAGGTCCTCTGAGAACATTGGTCAAGTAGCGATCTGATTTTAACACAATTATTATCCTTACCCTTTACCGGCAGCTGTACGGTGGGCAAGATTACTGTATTTTTACCTGTGGCAACGGACATTGTAGTTGAAGTAGCAGCAGTATGCTCTCTCTTGGTGTTATCCTCCGCTGGTCTACTTTCTTTCCCTTGTTTTGTGTACACAGGGAATGAAAGTGTTTGCCCTTACAAAACTTGCAGCTTCTTATGTTAGGATTAGTACAACCCGAATGGCCATGGTCTTTTGACAAGCACCCAGTGCAGAGACGTAGTTGACGGGCTCTTTTAACTTTAAGAGGCCCTGTCTTATACTTCATACACTTGTACCATAAATGATTGGTGCCACTACACAGAACACAGTTGAATTTCCTGTACTCACTCTGGGCGGTAAATGTTGCCGTAGCCATGGGTGTACCCCCTACTCTGTCTTGACCCGCCATATTGTACACTTCAGCCTGGAGGCAATGAGTGAATTTCTTATAATCCAGGCTCGAGTCTCCCATTTCCCGTTTTATGGTTTCTTTGAGTGGTGATGGTAACTTATTGACAAGAGTCACCACACAAAATTCCTCCAGACAAATACCATGGCTAATGATTGACCTCATCACACTCTCTGTATTGGCATAGAAGTCCTTCAGGTCAGCTGTTTGGTGTTTGGGTGACACTAATTGATTGAATTTGGTAACATAAGCTGCCTTGATTCGATCTGGATGCCCATATGTCTCTTGCAGGAGCTCAATTGCTGGGGCATAGCTTGCACTTTCGATTATGAATCCTTCGACTAGCTTATGTGCATCACCCTGAAGCTGACCCTTTAGATAGGTGAAGCGTTGTATATCTGTTAGGTCGGGATTGTCATGGATGGTACACTTGAACATCTCCCAAAATCCCGACCACATGGTGGCATCACCTTCAAATTTTGAGAGAGTAAGATGGGGTAATTTGACTGCGGATTTCTTTGGCTCTTTCCTGACCTTCTTGACCTCTGTAATCAGGATCCCCTTCAGTGTGGCAACGATTACTTGTATGCCCTCCATATATAGGGTATCCTCTCTGATCACCTCGATATACTCGGCGTCCTCGCAAGTGTCGGCCAGGTCCTCCTGTGTGACCTCATACTTGTCAAGTTGCTTTTGAATACTGAGCAACCTGGCCTCCACCTCCACTCTAGACGCCGAATCAAGGAATTCGTCAATATCAGAGGTCAAGACCGTCAAAGAGCCCTTAAGTCCAGCCCGACGCTTTTGTACACTTTTAGCCATGATTATAGAGGAAGGAATTCTAATTACGTTAAATCAAACTAATAATGCCAGACCGATTAAGTTGCGGCTAACAATACAGTACTCCGAGAAATCAAATTAAATCGTGAGCCGAAAATAAAACACCCTCACAAAAATGCGGAATAAGAATTGTGCGCTATGTAGACAAGCAATCTGGAGCTTTTCAATTTAACTCCTTACGTAATAGTTATGAAATTATAGATTCATTACGCCATAAGTTAAGAAAAGTCGGGAGGGAAATTTAGTACAATACAGTATAGGCCAAAAGTCTCCAGATGTCAAAAAGAGCAGTACTGTTTAAAGTTATAATAAAGTAAAAAAGAGTGTGAGCCTATAGGGTAATTGAAACAGGCTAAACTCACTGGGTACCGCTAATTCTATATTATTAATTTAATAAATGTGAAAATTGTACACAAGAAAAATTCATCTCAAGAAGTCACAAGGAAAAAACGGTTTGAGTTGGATTAACACACACTCAGCCTATCAGCTATCATAGTACCCCGCCTCCAGGGCACACGACGAGAGAATATTTAGAATGACATGTGAATTTATAAAGAAGTTATTGGACAGTATAAATTTGATATAGAATTGAATAACCTTACCTTTTGAAATTATTATACAATACAGTATGGATGATTTTAATCTTAGTGCCAATCAAGTGTTATATAATTTGGGCCTAAAGGTTTTACAATCAAAATTTAATTAATATACTGTACCGATTTGAAGGCTTACTATTCCAGGCTATACTGATTGTGTTGATCAACTCTAACGTCATGGTGGGCAAACATCTCGTCGTATGACCTGGCAACCATGGCAAATTCGTCTTGCATAAAGCACCGACGACAGGTGGCCAAGATCTCCGAATAGAGACGCTTTGATGCCTCGTGCGTGAGGTGTACCCCGTCGGGACTGAAGTCAGCCTCAGAGGTATTCATCGACTGATAGCGCTCCCGGGTGAAGGGGATATGGCGCTTTAGCCATCGGTTAACCGCATTTCTTATGCGATTAAACTCGTCCGTAGAGACCCCTCGTGGAGCCTGTCGCTTCTCTACCCCAATCACCCGGACTTCTCTTCCCGAGAGCCGCACCACCTCCTCAGCTAGGACCTCAATCCCCTCCGCAATCCCTCTCGGACTGACCCCGCTCCTTATTTCGTTTCCTCCTATCACCAAGAAGGTCAAGTCGGGCTTCAGCTCTAAAAACTGACCCCAGGCTACTGTTGATCTCAAGGTGCTACCGCGGGCACCTGGGGCGGCCAGAGGAGTCACGGAAAAGAAAGGCCTGTGGACGGCTTGGTCCACGTACAAATCCCTTACGTAGGAGTGGCCCAAAATTGCCACCTTCCTAATTGGGCCTGGGTACGCAGGCCTATCAACCACCGCAGGATAATCTTCCCCTACCCCACCACCCGCGGCACCATGACGCCAAAAGCCCTGGGCCATGAGGGATAGACGCAAAGACGGCACAAAAAAATATATAACCACGTAGGCTAGGCCACCACCAACACAAAAAGGGGGGGGGGGGGGGGCAAACTAGTGAAAGGTCGAAGGACCAATTATATGGCTAATTTAGATAAGTGGACTGTATATTGATATTGAATAAATATTAACCATATAGAAATATAATTACCTTTTGATGAACTCAGCTGGTGATTGGAGGATGGCGGAAAATAGGCTAGATAACTGGAAGTGGTTAGTAAACAAAATATGAAAAGAGGCTACAATAGGCTAGGATAGGCTAGATATTTACGTTAAGTTGTGCTAATTAACAAAGATGATGATGTAGTGACTATATGGAATATGAGATGAAAAGTGAAGCGAAAACACCTGGTGAAAATAACTAGAAGAAAGAAGGCTTAGCGTGTGTAGCTGGGACGGAGGTTGGTTGGAGAGTGAGCGAGCGCGTTATGTTCGTCTCTGTCGTGACATACCGCGCACGCGCATAACATATGGAAAATGTATCCCATCTTCTTTACAATGAGATACTCATAAACAATCTTAAATAATACACACACTTATATATATATGGGAATTATAATCCTACAATACTTTCCCATATACTATTATAGAATAATATATTCTACCCAATCCTGGAACGTTCGACCAAGGTTATGGAAGCGTTCAACTTACGACTACGGAAAGATACGTAACGCTACATCAACCCAGATTACGTAACATCGAGACTGTTCATACTAGTTTGAGTACACTAAGTATGGACAGATTCACTCAGGGACGTTCTTGCCTTACTAATTTGCTTAGTTTTTTCTCAGAGGTATATGAAGCAGTAGATAATGACAAGTCATATGATATAATATATTTAGATTTCAGTAAAGCTTTCGACAGAGTCCCCCATGAGAGATTGATGAGAAAGGTTGAGGCGCATGGAATAGGTGGGGCGTTGTTGGGATGGATTAGGTCATGGCTAATTGGTAGGAAGCAGAGAGTCCGCATAAATGGTACGAAGTCAGAATGGCGAGCAGTCAAAAGTGGTGTCCCCCAGGGATCTGTATTAGGTCCTCTGTTGTTTGTTATATACATAAATGACCTTGATTTAGGTATAACTAGTAGGATAAGTAAATTTGCAGACGATACCAAAATGGGGAGAACAATTGATTCAGATAGAGATATAGAGTGCCTCCAAAGGGATCTAGATACCTTACACGAATGGTCAGTAAATGGGCAGATGAAGTTTAACATTGACAAATGCAAGGTATTAAAGATAGGGAAGATGCATACAAATGTTAAATATAAACTAGCTAATATGGAATTAGAAAACTCGAATTGTGAGAAAGATCTAGGTGTGTTTGTTAGCAATGATTTGAAGCCTAGACAACAGTGTATAAGCGTTCGAAACAAGGCAAACAGGATTCTCGGGTTCATCTCTAGGAGTGTGAGTAACAGAACTGCTGATGTTATCTTAAAACTTTACTTGTCATTAGTGAGACCCCATATGGATTATGCTGTTCAATTTTGGTGTCCTTATTACAGAATGGACATAGATTCATTGGAGAGAGTACAACGTAGAACGACAAAAATTATCCATAATATTAGAAATCTTCCGTATAAAGAAAGGTTGAAGAAATTAGGCTTACATTCGTTAGAGAGACGCAGAGTTAGAGGGGATATGATAGAGGTGTTCAAGTGGGTTAGTGGGATTAACAAAGGGGACATGACAAATGTACTAAAGCTCAGTGATAGCGAAAGAACTCGTACCAATGGTTTCAAATTAGATAAATTTCGTTTCAGAAAAGATATAGGCAAATATTGGTTTGGTAACAGAGTTGTAGATGGGTGGAATGGACTACCAAGTGCTATAGTGGGATTAAAAACGATAGGGAGCTTTAAGATAAAATTGGATAAGCATATGGACGAGAAGGGTTGGGTGTGAAGGGGGATCAGCAGGGTTGGGTCAATCAGCGCTCTGCAGACCCCGTAATTCTGCGTTAAATCTCTAACCGTTTTGGTAAGATGATCCTCAGGGTATTAGAGTTTTCAGCCTATAATTGGGCTTTGTAATTGGGGTTGTGTGGGACAGGGATCTGCCTTGCTTGGGCCAATCGGCTTTCTGCAGACTCCCGTTTTCTTATGTTCTTATGTTAGCGTTCGTTCACAATATGCGGTCCTAGTAACTACCTTTATCGATCATTACCTGGTACCATGATTGGTACCATACGCTCCGCTATGAGACCTTGGCAACACTTCTCAGCTTATATCCAAGCTCCCACAGGCTAGGAACGTCAGTATTCATCCATATTTTGAGATGGAAGGGTACTCTCTCTCGACTCCGAAGCCATTTTTTGATACATTGCTTGGCACTGGAGGGTACATTTATGGTAATACCGTCTGGTACAGTAGGGGTTGAGGGCTGCTCTACTGGTGATCTTCTTTCTTATCTTACTAACTCTTGGTCATCCTCTATTCGGGACTTTGGTGTGACTTTTTCTGTTGCACTAGACATATCGAAGGCCTTCGATAAAGTCTGGCACAAATCCCTTATTTCCAAACAACCCTCCTCTGGTTTCTATCCCTCCATCTGTGCCTTTGTCTTTGATATATTTTCCGGCCATTCCATAGCTGCGATTGTGGACAGCCACCGTTCACTTCCTCAACCTATCAACTCTGGTGTTCCTCAGGGCTCTGTCCTATCTCCAATTATCTTTCTATTATTCATTAACAATCTTCTCAACTGCAACTCCAGCCCCATTCACTCAAATGCAGATGACTCTACAATACACTATTCTACTAGCCTTCCACAACACCATTAACAGCAGGAACCTCAAAGCTCACGTACAGAGGCCATAACACACCTATCTTCTGATCTCTCTACTATCTCCAATTGGGGCAGAGAAAACCTTGTTACTTTCAATGCTTCCAAAGCTAAATTTCTCAATCTGTCTACTCGTCGCCCCCTTCCAGAAAGCTATGACCTACTCTTCAAAAACATACAAATTAACCCTTCATCTTCTCTTAATATCATTGGTGTCTCTTTTTCTTCTGATCTCTCTTGGAAAGATTATGTTACACTCTTGCTAAAACAGCTTCCCAGAAGCTGAGTGTGCTCAACCGCCTCCAGGGGTTCTTTACCCCTGTGCAGCTTCTTGCTCTGCATAGGGGCACAGTGCATCCATGTAATGAGTAATGTTCACATGTGTGGGGTGGATCCTCTCACACAGCACTTCTAGACAAAGTAGAAAAGAAAGCCTTCGGTCTCATTAACTCACGTCCACTCACCAATTATCTGCAGTCTCTCTCTCTTCACCGCAATGTTGCATCCCTCTCAATATTCTACCGCTATTACAATAATCAGTGTTCCTCAGAGCTCTCTCCGTGTATACCACCCCCTCTACATAGAGCACGTACTAACCACACCACAATCCCACCCCTACACTGTGCAACTTTCCAACCCAAGAGTGAAACGCTATTCCCAATTTTTCTTCTATTCAACAGCTATGCTCTGGAATTTTCTCCCAGAATCAGTCTTTCCCTCTTCCTATGACTTAAATTGCTTAAACTCAATGTGTCCAGGCATTTTGGCTCGAACGTCCCTTGATTTTGGCCCTGTCATTCTTTCAACTCTGGGGGAGGCACTTGCTACAGGAAGTCCTGCCTTTTCTCTCCCCCACTCACATAGAAAACAAACAACCTCTGTCTGATACTGGTCTGTGTACATCACTTATGCTTGCTGTTCGTGCTCGTTGGTAGTCAGGGTGGGATTATGTCACGGCCAACAAGCTCAAAGAAATCATCAAAGTTGGTCACATCAAAAGTCTGCTTTACCATGCCTCATAGGTTAGAGATTGCTCTGGCTCGCCTCCGCATTAGGATAACCAGCCTAACACACAATTAAGTTCCTACTGTGTGGAGGTGTGCAGCCGTTCTGTGATGACTGTCTGGTTGAGTGTCCCAATCTGGGCGATTTACGTTGGAGGTTAGTATCACGGCAACGCAAAATTAATGTTACTTAGTGTTTATCTCCAGTGCTTGTGTGTGTGTGTGGAAGGGGGGGGGGGTTTCTTGGTACCGCTGGGAATGACAATTAGGTGTTTTGGGAAGTAAAGGAGGCCCTCTCTAATGTTTTATGATTGCAGTTTGTTTCTGTTTTACATTGAAATCTGGTCTGTATCGTAACATTTATATTATTCACTTTTTCTGCATGTATTTTGTCTTTTACTGTGCCATATCATCTGTTTCTCGCAGTGCCATGATTTCTATCAATCAATCAATCCAATCCTTACAGATGTAGCATTTTTTAGAAACTTAAGTCAGTGACCAGCTAGGTAGAAACATGCAGAGTTGAGGTAAGGCAATCTAATAATATAGAGGTACGTTTTTTTTTCTTGATTTTTTTTTCTATGTGAGTGAGGGAGACAAAAGGCAGACCTGCCTGTAGCCAGTGCCTCCCCCATTGTTGCAAGAGTGACAGGGACAAAATCAAGGGACGTTCGAGCCAAAATGCCTGGACACACAGAGTTTGAAGCAATTTAAGTAATGGGAGGAGGGAAAGACTGATTTTGGGAAAGAGTTCCAGAGCTCAGCTGTTGAATAGAAGAAAGACGTTTCACTCTTGGGTTGGAGAGTTGCACAGAGTAGAGGTGGGATTGTGTTGCAAGACAGGTACCACGTACCCTAAGTAGAGGAGGTGGTATACACTGGGAGAGCTCTGAGGAACACTGATTATTGTAGTAGCGATAGAATAGCGAGAGAGATGCAACATTGCGGTGAAGAGAGAGAGTTTACAGAGAATTGATGAGTGGGTGGGAATTAATGATCTAAAAGTTTTTTTTTTCCACTTTGTCTAAGAGTGCGGTGTGAGAGGATCCTCCCCACACATGTGAACAATACTCAATACAAGGACGCACTGTGCCGCAAGAAGCTGCGCAGGGGTTAAGAACCCCTGGAGGCGGTTGAGCACACACAGCTTCTGGAAGGCTGCCTTAGCAAGACTGGAAATATGGTCCTTCTAAGTGAGAGCAGAAGAAAAAGAGATGCCAATAATATTGAGAGAAGATGAATGATTGATTTTTGTATTGTTGACAAATAACGGATAGTCCTCTGGGAGTTCCGGACGGGTCCTGCCCCTACGAACAGTGTGCTGCACCAAATCACCACCCATAACGAGGGGCGACACGCTCCTCGGTGCCGCTAGGAGAGTGGCGAACACAACCTTAGTTTTTTTTTTTTTTTTTTTTTTTTTATATATTCCAACTATTCACTCTCGGGCATAGGCTGAGAGCCTACACACTCAACCGCTGAACACGGTGAGGCTCGTGAGGTCTTGTTCCAGTCTAGGGAGTGAGACATGCGAAAGACCCCGGCTCGAAGCAACACCATCTCTGAAGCCGCTCCGCCTCTGCGCTTCACCATCTCATTCCCCAGACTCAGACCCTCACTCTCAGAACGCCACCTTAGGTAGGTTAGGGTAGATAGATGGAGAAATTGGGTTTTGGAAGCATTAACGGAAACAAGGTTTTCTCTGCCCCAATTGGAAATAGTAGTTAGATCAGAAGATAAGTGTTTTATGGCTTCATTACGTTTGTTTTTGATGGATTGCTGGCTGGGGCGTTCTGGAAAATTAATTGAGTAGTGAAAGGTAGAGTTGTCTGTGTATGAATAGATGGGGCTGTAGGTACAGTTGAGAAGGTAATTTATGAACATTATAATATGAGATAGGACAGAGCCCTGAGGAACATCGGAGTTGATAGAATGAGGAAGTGAGCGATAGCCGTCCACAACCGCAGCTATATGGAACGGCAAGAAAAGGAATTTTGAGACAAAGGCACAGACGGAGGGATAGAAACCGAAGGAGGGTAGTTTAGAAATGAAAGATTTGTGCCAGACTGTGGAAGACCTTCGATATGTATAGTGCAACAGAATAGGTCTCTCCAAAGTCCTGAAAGGAGGATGACCAAGAGTTAATAATATATGAAAGAAGATCACCAGTAGAGCAACCCTTAAGGAAGCCATGCTGCCGATCCGTGAGTAGATAATGAGAAGAGAAATGCTTAAGAAATTTGGAAGCAAGAATAGTTTTAAAAACTTTAGATACACAAGAGATGAGAGCAATTGGACGATAGTTGGAGGGTTGAGAGCGGTCATCCTACTTTGGGACAGGTTGAATGAGAGCAAACTTCCAGCAAGAAGGGAAGACGTTAGAGGAGAGACAGAGACGAAAGAGTTTGCCTAGGAAGGGGGTCAGCATGGAAGCACAGTTTTTTAGCACAACAGGAGAAACACCGTCCGGACCGTACGCCTTCTTAGTATTATGCCCAAAGAGGGTAGAAAGTACATCTTTAGAAGATATTTAGATATTAGGCATAAGTAGGGGAGAGGGGGGTGGAGAGGGAGGAATAGCACCGGAATCAACCAAGGTGGAGTTTCTATCAAAAGTTTGAGCGAAGAGTTCAGCTTTGTCAGAGGAAATAGTGATGGTTGTGCCATCAGTGGAAAAAGGAAGGGGAAAGACGAGGAAACAAAATTGTTGGAGAGGTTTTTGGCTAGATGCCATAAAGCTTGGGCAGAGTTAGAGTTGGATAGTTCAGAGCATTTATTATTGATGAAAGAGTGCTTGGCAAATCGAAGAACAGATTTTCCTTGATTCCGGGCAGAAACACCAATATACAGTACAATAGATATCACAGGTATAATGTTTACCCTTTCCCTGGTGTTCCCCGTCAACCCACCATGAAGAAATTGTGCATCGTAGATGTGAACATGGGACCTACAACACAGACATATAACTGGAGTCAAAGGTTCGAAGTCAGCATTAATGGCAAACTATGTAAAATCAAGAAGTATCACTTTTTATTTCTAGCTCTTTTTATCGCCAGCAGAACTGTACAAAATATTGTGTTTCTGAATGAAATGTACAAGACACTTCCTCAAGCTCGTCAACGAACCTTTCAATCCTAATACACATGCATTTAGATTTATTTTTTTGTTTTTTTTTCATCAATATCATAATGTGGCACTACAGAGTATGGTTGTATTACTTCACATCACTGTCAAAGACTCTCACAAGAATTTAATTTTAATCTTTTTAATCGGAATCAAATGGGTAATGTTACATAATATTGCATGTACTGTGATGCTATGCTATGTTATTTGGAATGTTATACATATTTTAATAATGCATCACTTAGCTCTACTCCCATTAGTTCTGTATATTTTGATAGAACTAAACTTAAAGATGCCCTTAAATTCCTCCTTTTCAATACTTATGTTAGATTCGGCCCGTACATTTTCAAACAAATATTAGGAATTCCTATGGGTGGAAATGCTAGCCCTTTAATTGCAGACTTATTCTTGCTTGCTTTAGAATTTAAATATATAAAAGACTTAGTTGACAGTAGCAAGAAAAATAAAATCCCAGAAAAATTAGCACTTGTTATACTGTTAAGTAATAATAGTAGATATATTGATGATATTCTTGTTTGCAATTTGTTAAATTTTAATCAAGTTGCTAAACTTATTTACCCTAATTCTATTCCCCTCACACAATGTAACGTAAATTATAAAGTTGAAAATTTTCTTGATATAAATATAGAGATTGTTAATGAACAGTGCATACTTAAAGTATATCACAAAGTTGATGATTTTAATTTTAACGTAATAAACTTTCCTTTCCCTAGTAGTAATATCGATAGTAAAATAACTTATAATTGTTTTTATTCCCAATTAATAAAATTTTGTAAAATCTGCACTAAAGTAGATGACTTTTGGGCTAGAGCTAGGTTACTATACAGACTCTTAGTGGACAGAGGTTTTGAGGCAAGTAAATTGTTCCATAAATTTAATCTTTTTAGGGTCAATTATTGTGACTGTATTCTAAAATTTGACATCAATAATTGTAATCAAGCATTTTTAACTTGAAGTTTCTTGTATAACCTCTGCTTACTTTTTGTCTGTATTTATTGTTTTTTGTCTGTATTTATTGTTTATCTTTTTCTTTTTCTATTATTAATATTAATATTGATGATTTTTTAAATTTATTGTTCTTGTTAAAAGAGTACTCTTTGTTTAAATCTGTTGTTACTTCATGTTTTGCAATTATTTGTCTTTATATTATATGTATTCATTGTCGATAGTATCAATTGCTTACTTTTGCGATTTCCTTAGTTTATTTGTGCTATAAATGTAGGTTATTTGTAGGGTAGTTATTGATAGGGGTCACTTGAGGCATGCTATGCTTACAGGTACCTACCCGATAGCACTATCGTTAGTGAGTGCTGTACTGTATTTTATATATTATTTTGTAATAGTATAGATATCTTATCAATATTTGTATTTTGTACTATTGTTAATGTCTTGTCATGTTGCAAATTTGATTTTGAATAATATTTTGACATTTAACATTTAGTTTCTTTATTCATGCAGAGTTTAGTAAAATTTGCCAGAACGTCCCGGACTTCCCAAATTTGACTACTTCCTTTAACGTGACGATAGTGCGTTGTTATATGTGCGATTAGTTTGCTTGGGAAACAGATTAACTTGCTCATGTAGTAATGTACACCCTATGTGGTGGATTGTGTTCTTTTATTTAATAGTTTTCATTTTAGTAAGCGTTGTTTCCACATAGCGATTTTGATAATTTAATTTGAATTTATATTGTCCTTGTCCCAATTTTGGTTTGTTTAGTTTGCAAGTTTTACATTTTAATTGAACAAACGTTTCAAGAGCGGAATAAAATTTTAAAAATATATTGTAGACTCTGATGATTACATTCAATGATTATACATACAGTACACATACACAATATACGGAGCCTCAATCATGGCTGCAAGGTATAGCTGGCTCGGTTTGGCTTAAGCTTCGTCCTCCCGGAAAAATACAAAATGTTAAAAAAACACCTTTCAAGCTATGTAATTATATTCTGTACACACTTTTTCCGTTCTTACTCATTTACATAGACCGCAAGGTTTTTGAGATACTGTTGAATCCTCTTGCTTCCAGTACATGCAGTTTGCTTCAAAAAAATTATCTCTCTCTCTCTCTCATCAAAAATTTGTGCAACCTCAAGAGCATTCCTTATCGCGAGAGAAATGATATGCAAATCAATACTTACAAAAGCACGATTTTTGATAACACACTTACTAGTCTGGGAGCTAACAGAGATTTGTATTACATCTCGAGTACAAAAGGTTTGATAGCAAACGTCATCAGCTGGTGTGATGGGGACCTCCGAATGGTCATTCTTAAGTTATGCAATTGGTGCGTTAAGTAGGGGGCGCTGCTTGAAGTACCCCCCAAAATCAGTTTAAATTACATTTTGGAGTACATCAATCAAACCTGTGATAAAAGTTTCGTTTTGGCACTGTGATTACAGATGTGCCATTCTTAAATGACGCAATTGGTGCAAAACACATTTAAGAAGGGCCCAAAGGGGGCGCTACTGTCACATTTAAATCACAATTTGAGTACATCAATGAAACTTTGTGGAAATATCCTTTAGACCTTCCTGATGAAGGATCAGTAGTTCTTAAGTGTCGAATTTGGTGCAAAAACCATTTAAGAACGGCCTAAAGAGGGCGCTATTTTTAGCACATTTAAAACACATCTTAAGTACATCAATGACATTTTGTAGAAATATCCTTTAGACCTTCCTGATGAAGGATCAGTAGTTCTTAAGTGTCGAATTTGATGCAAAACCTATTTAAGAAAAGCCTAAAGAGAGCGCTATTTTAGCACATGGAGGTATAAAATAGATTTTATAGCTCCATGACCTCATTATATACCATGAATCAAACTTTGTGGGAATATTCTTGAATCTGATATAGAAGAACGAAGGAACTAAAAATTTATTTATTTATATATTTATTCGTACAAGTTTATAGTACAATCAGAAAAGGTGCATAGGTGATGTGTGCAATATAATAGTGCCAATACTGTTTACAATTCGATATTCTTATATAGGTATTTACCCGGATGTTATTATATAATATCTAATTTAACTTTTCTAATTAAGTAATGCAAAATAGGCTGTGTCTCGTCCTGTCCGTCCCATAGGAAGACGGCCATTTTATAGGACGGGACACAGCCAATTTTACTGTACCGGTAAGTATATTTTGATGATAAAATCAAGTGTGACATGGCATCGATAGATTAAAGCAGTGATAATTTTTTCCAACATATTCAGTGAACAAGCATATGAATCATGAAGAATTAAACAGTTTTTCTAGTCTAATGTTTCACACCTTTGGCAAGAGGACATTCACTATTCAAGTAGTAGTAGATATTGCGGTAAAACATTTCTATCTAATAATATGCTGCAACAGGGAGGACCGGGCACTAACATGTCTATGTTCAAGTGATTATGCTCTTTGAAACCAAAACTACCTTTTGATAGACATATCCATACTAATTAGTATACATATACATGTATCACACTTGATATAAATCTATTGCTAAAGTTTAGAAGATAAAACATCAAAACTGCTGATGAGTCACACACACACACACACTGTTAGGAAAAAGTTCTGTGAATATGCCTATAATCATGAGTTCAACTAGTATTTATTGGTATAATTATGATCTCAGCCTGCCTTTCTGTTACAAGATTCTAGTCATCTTCATCACAACTGCCATCTTCATTTGAAGATGTAATGTCCATGTCATCCTCCTCTTCATTGTCCATTGCTTCCAATTCCTCTGTCTCTGGGATAAGGCTTTCAGGGAGTTGCTCCCCTTCGAACCAAACCGGTTTGGAATGGTCATCAACCAACTGCCAGCCATTTTCTTCAGAGGGATGCTGCTCTATATGAGTTTGATCTGCTCTTGTCCACATGTTGGCAACAAAGGAGGCACGCTTAATGTGAGGATTGAGCTCATCTTCGCAAGGTGGTAGTCCACTTGCATCTATGCCCTTCAAATTGGCTAGTAGGTGTTTTCTATTTCCCTTTGGTCCATATGTCTTCATGAACTTCTCGTACCTCCACTCATTCAGCCTGGTGTTTGCACTATCCTCAGCTCCATACATTGTGGCTGTGAACCTCTGAAGAGCTGCTTTCGTCCTGTTAGAAACTGTAGTGCTCGTTGCCATTACTCTGAAAGACTTCTGGTAGTCAGGTTGTTTTTCTAGAGTTTTGAGAGGCCTGACCTTCCCTTTTCTGACAAACGC
Organism: Paralithodes platypus; assembly: GCA_032716605.1. Taxonomy (NCBI): domain Eukaryota; kingdom Metazoa; phylum Arthropoda; class Malacostraca; order Decapoda; family Lithodidae; genus Paralithodes; species Paralithodes platypus. The sequence goes on along the minus strand of CM064491.1, from coordinate 33,819,546 downwards.
TGATGTATAGTTCGATCCCGTGAAGGCATGGAAAGCTGGCAACGCTGCACAAAGATCTGGTCGTAGTTCCTTCCATATTGCAGTCAGGCTGACATAACGACGATTGTTCTTTGAAACTGTTCCAATATCCATCCACAATGTTGACTGAAATCTATTGCAGTGGTACAATAATATCACTGCAATATCTGTGTCGGACGCCCTGACCACTATGTTTCCATTCTCACGATCAGCTGATAAGGAATGCAGACAAATCTTTGTGTCGGCCTCTTCATGGTTGTTTCTTAACCCTCTCACATCCTTATGACACAGAGGTTGCCAGATTAGCAATAAGAAATAGATAACTCTCACTCTTATAATTATCTCTCCAAAATTAGTTTTCTGCCCACAGCTAACTCAAAGACACTTGCAGAGGTTGAAGTAAATAAACTAAAGGTTTATAAATACCCCTGACGGTAACAAAGGCTTTAAAGTATCCCTAATAGGCTCAAAAATTGCGTCAGGACGTGAGAGGGTTAATCCATCCACCATGTCTCGCTGTATCACACCCTCTGTCACCTGGAAGTATTAACATTCCCCCGGGACATCTAGGAAGACTTCACGATCCCCCAAAATGTTTGCATACGAAGAGTCTTGCCATTCATTGGCAAGAAACTGAGGTAGCTGCTTCTTGAAGGACTTGGACTTTAGGGCATCATTTAGATGTCTTGGCACTCGTCTCTGCTCTGGCCCCGTGATGATGAAGGTTCTGTCGTCGGATCCCCGCCTGTCTCTTTCTGTGTCCTTAATTGAAGGCTGCGGATAGTCATCAAAGGCTATGTGTATGCGTTTGGCTGACGTTGTTAAACTCTGGGTAAGAATACTTCTGGCTAACCCTCCGTATGTGGGGGGGCAAATTTGGTGGCAAGGTATGCAAGAGGAACTGTCCATCTATGATGTAAGCACTGACTTCCTTTGGCCGCTCTTCGAGACCTTTCACTTTATTCTCCAATATATCAAAGAGGGCACTCTTATCGGTCTTTGCCATTACTTCTTCAGGGCTGGCCAAGGACAGAGGTACTGGGATGAATGGGTACTGGAGAATATGCTGCATGTCAAGTCTCTTCTTGGTGGACAGCACAAGGAGACGTCCCATCAGATCACGTGATCCTTTAAGGGCTGCAACTTTCGTGTTCTTTGTCCGACGATTGCTTGCACAGCCATCTTTAAAGGTTTTCAGCTTCTCCTTCTTTATTGGACTTTCAAACTTGTTTGGATCACTCTCCCAAGCCTGGATGAATTCCTTGTGTCTAGCTTTTCCTTTGGTTGGTACATTGAGGAGGCTTTCGCGGATTTCTTCATTGGTACCTTTTCCTGTGCTTATATTGTACAATACCTCTGAAGCATCATGGGTTTCAAATGGATTGTTCATGTCCAAGATTTGTTTGGTGATTTTCTGAAGATCCTCATTGTCATGTTGAATTCGTCTTGGCCTGAGTTCTGTAGTGACATCTTCTTTGCTGATCAATCAATGTGCTAAAAATAGTGCCCTATTTAGGCCGTTCTTAAATGGGTTTTACACCAAATTCGACACTTAAGAACTATTGATCCTTCATCAGGAAGGTCTAAAGGATATTTCTACAAAGTTTCATTGATGTACTTAAGATGTGTTTTAAATGTGCTAAAAATAGCGCCCTCTTTAGGCCGTTCTTAAATGGTTTTTGCACCAAATTCGACACTTAAGAACTATTGATCCTTCATCAGGAAGGTCTAAAGGATATTTCTACAAAGTTTCATTGATGTACTTAAGATGTGTTTTAAATGTGCTAAAAATAGTGCCCTCTTTAGGCCGTTCTTAAATGGTTTTTGCACCAAATTCGACACTTAAGAACTATTGATCCTTCATCAGGAAGGTCTAAAGGATATTTCTACAAAGTTTCATTGATGTACTCAAATTGTGATTTAAATGTGACAGTAGTGCCCCCTTTGGGCCCTTCTTAAATACGTTTTGCACCAATTGCGTCATTTAAGAATGGCACATCTGTAATCACAGTGCCAAAACGAAGCTGTTATCACAGGTTTGATTGATGTACTCCAAAATGTAATTTAAACTGATTTTGGGGGGTACTTCAAGCAGCGACCCCTACTTAACGCACCAATTGCATAACTTAAGAATGACCATTCGGAGGTCCCCATCACACCAGCTGATGACGTTTTGCTATCAAACCTTTTGTACTCGAGATGTAATACAAATCTCTGTTAGCTCCCGCATTATAACATGCGGCGCTAAGATCCACTTTCGTTGGAGTTTATTAGGCAAGACCTTCATCTGCTAATAGACGATTATGCTCTTTAAAGGGGAGGTGTGGTGTAGTGGTCTTGCCACTGGACTGGTAATATAATTGTCCCGGGTTCGAATCCCGATGTATTAATGGGAAGATATTATTGGGATGGATTTTGTGCTGTACCTAGTATCAGTGCATAACCACAAAGCCCACCGAAACGCTAACAAAATACCATCATTGTTCCCTGATAAAATAGCGCTGTCTGAATATTCCCATATTCAAAGTATGCTACAGGGAAGCAATGCCTAGTGAGTTACCTGCTCAATAGGGGGCGTTCTGAGAGTGAGGGTCCAAGCCTAGGGGATGAGACAGTGAAGCACAAAAGGCGAACCTGCTTCAGATATGGGGCTGCTTCAAGCAGTGAGTTGTTAACTGCCGGAATAAGTTATATTGATTAGCGAAATTCAATTTACATCTTGCACATATGGTACATTAAATAGTTCCCATGAAGAAGGTTAGTTAGAGCAAGTTGAAGTGTTTCCAACAGATTCACACTAATTTGATTTTTCTGATATATTTGTATAGGTAATTATATTTGTGCAACATTTCATGAATATTTTGCATTGATATCGGCGAGTAATCAAAACGAATGCATTATTCAATTCCAAGTTAGCTGTGGGCAGCACAGTGAGAGCACACGGGTTGGTTGAGCTCCTCAAAAGAGGGGATTTTCGGAGGGGTATCGTGGGGCTAAGTGACCCATATACGTATCAGAAGATCGGCGATGATACGGTGTGTTTCGGCACATAGTAAACAGAACGTGGTTTCTTGTTTAAACATCGCCCACAAAGCATATTTAGTTTAATCTTGAGAGTGTTATTACAAGTATCAGTTAGGGGACAAGGAGCCGTCAGGCACTAGCCCAGCCCTGCCCAGGCACCATAAACCTCCAGCAGTAACCACAAGGTGAGTGAAGTAACCGTTTATAGGGCAGGCAGTTTCACCCTAATGGTTCCCAACCATAGGCCTTATCTTCCATCTACCCCAAGGACCTGACCCTCGGTCTTTCAACTTCTCAAACAATTCTAACCATTATGAAGTACTTGCTATAAGGTCCATTTTTATTTCCCTCTCTCTAACCATTTAGGAAATACTTGCTACAAGGTCCATTTTCATTTATCTCTCTCTCTTTCTCTCTCTCTCTCTCTCTCTCTCTCTCTCTCCTTTTTATCCTTAACATCTTTCCATCCACTTTCAATCACCGCACTTAACCGTCTCATTGTTATTATTTTTTGGTTTTCTATAACTTCAGATCGCTTTTTATCATTTTAGTTATTTGTTTTTCCCTAACATCTTTCAATACCCAACCAGGCCAGCCCCCTCTCCAGCTCGCTTTCTTTCTCCCTCGCCCCCGCCCCTGCTCTCTCCCTCTCTTTCTCTCTCTTAACATTTTGTACAATTTAAGCATTTTTCCATAACTGCTGTCCTAGATTCGGTTACCCACTCAGATCCTGGCTCTCGCTCACTCTCTGGCTCTCTCCCTATCTTGATGTTGACAGCATTATTAATATCCTAAGCATTTATTAATACTCAACATCAGGGTGGCGTCGCCAGTGTAAGTAATCATAGGATATAATTGGCGTGCTTCCCTTCAATCAGTTAGATCTTTTAGTTGTACCGGTGCCCAATGCCGAGGATTTATACATTTAACCACTTAGCTTTAGGAGAAGCAGGCCAATTGCCCATCAGAAAGGTTGACTATGATATGTGATTTTTTGTATTAATTTTGTTGTTTTGTTTTTTACATATCCCATCAGAAAGGTTGACTATGATATGTGAATTTTTATGCATCCAGCCAATTATACATTAATAACAACAGCAATAATCTAGATATGTGCCAGGAGAGATTTCCCGGGGTTTCAGAAACAAGGGAGACATGGTAGAGATGGAAGCACCACGGGAAGATCAGGAGGACGGCTTGGTAGAGCCAGAGGAACGGATAATCTTGGAAGACTATGGCCTAGCAGATACTAAGTGTTTTAAGTGCGGAAAAACAAATGCAAGAAAGAATTCGCGAAAATGTTCCGGCTGTCTTAGATCTATTCATTTATCTTGTGCTAAGCTGACAAAGAAAACATCAGGAGAACAACCAAACTGGAAATGTCTCGCATGCCCAGGGCCCACTGCAGAGCCAACCGGGGCAACACCGGCAACACCGGTCGCCGACTTGACCCAACTTGTGACCAAATGGAAAGCGCGGATCCAGGTCCTTGCCCGGGTACCTAAAGGAGCCAGAATCCAAGTGGCGGAGGCCCTTACAACCATAATCATAAAGCATGCCCTACAGCTCAAGACACCCCTCGCATGGGCACAGCTCCTGGGTTTCTCCTATGGGGCCCTCCGAAAACCACCCAGAACCAACATACAAAACCATCTTCAGGTTTCACTAGCCACCAGAGTGAAACGTCAAATAGCACAGTATATGGATGGAAATAAACTGGTGGAACCCCCCGAACAGCAACCAAACAGGGCCCAGAAGCAACAGGACAAGGAAGAGGAAGAGGCTGAACAGCTACGTAAGAGGGTCGCGGCGAAGCTGGCGGATAGTGACATCAAAGGGGCCGTCAGACTGTTGTCCTCTTCAGAAGGTTTTGCTGGTCAAGGCACCGAAGTTGTTGAAGCCCTACAAGAAAAGCACCCACCTACACCTAGGGACCTAAACCTCCCCCCTGCCCCAAATGACCAGATGCGCCAACCTTTAGTTGTCACGAAGGAGCAGGTGGTTGCCGCAGTGACTTCATTCCCAGCAGGCTCAGCCGCGGGCCCAGATGGTATCCGACCCGCCCACCTCAAAGGCCTCTTGGGTCAGGGATCAGGAGCTGCTGGGGAGGCACTCTTGGAAACCCTCACCAAATTCATCAACATGGTTTTAAGAGGGGAAGTACCCGACTGTGCCACACCCCTATTTTTTGGGGGCATCACTGGCAATTTTGCACTGGCAAAAAAAGATGGCGGTGTGCGCCCAATAGCAGTAGGGAACACCTTCCGCCGCCTTGCCACAAAGGTGGGTTTGAAACCACTCTCGAATGGCCTAGGTCAACACTTAAGACCAGTTCAACTAGGTTTCGGAACTCCAGGGGGGTGTGAAGCTGCTGTACACGCAACCCGCACCTACCTCAGCCAAGCCCAAGAAAAACGAGTGCTTCTAAAGATTGACATGCGGAACGCATTCAACAGCATTCGCAGGGATGTCTTCCTCCGTGCAGCTCAAGAACACATCCCCACTCTGTACTCCCTACTTTGGCAGGCTTATTCCAAACCTTCAATCCTGATTTTTGGCGAGACGGTAATTCCATCAGCGACCGGGTTACAGCAGGGAGATCCAGGTGGTCCTGCTCTTTTCTCAATAGGGGTGGATGCAGCAGCTAACAAAGTAAGGTCAGAACTGAATGTATGGTACCTGGACGATGCAACCTTGGGTGGGTCAGTAGAGAACGTTCTGACCGACCTAAATAACATCGTAACTGACCTCGGCCAGGCTGGGCTAGTGATAAATTACACCAAATGTGAACTTGTCCTCCTCAACCACACACATGAACAAGGAGAAGAGACTCAGGCCCTGTTTCGAGGCATATTAACAGATGTAAAGATCCTTCAGGAGCACCAGCAAACCCTATTAGGTTCCCCACTAACTCTGGCAGCAATCCCACCAGCACTTCAAGTTAAAAAGGAGGAGCTTCAACGTCTCGTGAGTTGCCTGATACACATCGATGCCCACTTAGCTCTGGCCCTTCTCAATAACTGTTTCTCCATCCCAAAACTCCAATACCTGCTGCGCACATCGATGACTTACACGAACAATGGTGGCCTCCAAGAATTAGACAGCATAATCCGAGAAGCAGTGACCAGCATCACCAACGTGGAATTTAAAGAACGGACCTGGACACAAGCCACCCTTCCTGTCCGCCTCGGGGGCTTGGGCATACGGAGAGCCTCGGATATTGCCTCCCCAGCCTTTATCTCTTCCCTCATCGCGACCAACGACCTTGTAGTGTCCATCCTTTCTTCTCAACCCGGAATGACACTTAATTGGGACGTAACAGCAGCGATTAACACCTGGAAGGAAAGTACAGGAGTAGAGGAGGAGCCTCAGGGTACCTCCAGGAGCAAGCAGAAACCGTCGGATACCATCTCGGCGAAGAAAACTCAAGAAAATCTCCTAACCAATGCAGACCAGGTTGCAAAAGCACGCCTCCAGGCAGCCGCCCGTTCGGAGAGTGGCTTGTGGTTACACGCCATCCCCATCCCACCTCTTGGAACTCACTTGGATGCTGAAGCGCTCCGGGTTGCCATCGCGCTCAGAGTGGGTGCGGCAGTTTTTCACCCACACACTTGCAAGTGTGGTAGGGGGATGGATGCTCAAGGTCACCATGCCTTGTCATGTAATTACAACGCAGGCCGCCTGCCAAGACACTCTGCACTAAATGATGTCATAAAACGGGCCCTGCAGAGTGCTAACCGTGCATCAATCCTCGAACCACATGGACTTCACAGAGAAGACGGCAAACGGCCAGATGGGATGACCACTTTCCCTTACAAGAATGGCCGGTGCCTCGTGTGGGATGCCACAGGTGTTGACACTTTCTCCACAACCAACATCGCCAGAAACGCCGACGAAGCAGGTGAAGCCGCCCGGATAGCAGAAAATAAAAAGCGAGAAAAATATCAAGCCATCGCCAGAAATCATCAGTTCGAGCCCCTGGCATTCGAAACTTCAGGAGTCTTCGGCCCTACCACCCTTTACCCAATGAGACCCAGCGTCGCACGTGATGCGTCGGCAGTGTTTGATCACCAACTCCCAGCGACGCATCACGTGCGTCCGACATATAAAAATCACTTACGTGGCTCGTAAGGTAGGAAATGGCGGGAGAATAGGAGGGGGAGGTACCGTAGTGTGTGTGGGAGCCGGGCCGGTAGGTGTGAGCGGGCCAAGACAGCCGCGCGGCTTTGGTGGTGGGCTTAGTGGGGATACTTTACACCCTTAGTTCACCGCCACTTTGAACCTTCATTACTCCGGTCGTATGGGAGCTAGAGGCTTGAGATTTATGTGAGACACTCCTTAGGATGTATGCCGTACAATGCCATACTCAGTTTTCACCCTAGTGCTCCCGGGCGGGTGGTCATGCGGGGGAGACGAACTTTCGACCCCCCCCCCCCCCGCCCCCCAAATGATCGAGGTGAGTTTTTTTTAAATTTGTTCTTCATTTCTCACCATTCTCTTCCATTTTGGCTCAACAATTTTTTTTGAGGCTCCCCCCCCAAAAAAAAATATCCGAGGTGATTTTTTTTTTTTTTTTTTCATTTCTCATCCTTGTCTTCCATTTTAGCAAAAAAAAAAAAAAAGAAGTGAAAATGGCTTGGGACTGGGGTGAACAAAATATTATAACTAGCCGGGGCTCAACGGGTTAAGATGGTGAATGAAATAGGCCGTAAAATCAGAGAAGTTTCAGGAGAACCCGGGAAACCCTCTGGCTCAAGCAAAGACTAGGGATGGCTATCCTCCGGGGCAATGCCACCAGCGTCATGAGCTCAGTTTGACTGGACTGGGTCATGCCACTGTGTGAGGCCCGGGCAGGAGTGGTGTATCCGTAGTCTTTCCACAGTAGGGTAAAACAAAACATAAACTTTATTTGTATGTAACATGTGTGATGCACATAAATAAAAGGGGGATGTGTCGGATGGTTGAAAGCCACAGTTGCTCGCGCGTTTGGGGGTAGCAACACGTATTATGAAAAACATGTATCCTCCTTCATTCACTGTCCCCCCCTTCACTCACTCAACCCCACAATTTGCCGGAGGATAACAGGTTTTTCACAATACGTAGACGGAGGTCTTTTTAAAAAAAATTGTCCTATGAAGTAATTCCTTCAGTGCTACTTAAAGAAAATGCCAAACAGGTGTTCGTGCAAGTCCCTCATTATGCGCTCAATTTACCAACAAATGTCCTTGGTGACTTTGGTTAAACAAGTTCGAAATTAGTGTTATATTTGAACTAAGTCGCCTAATATAACATGATATATGCATAGTTACCAATACCAACACAAAGGTAACCCGGAATTGCTACAAACGAATAATTTACTAATCGAAAATTGCCAGAAAACACGCTCGTGTAAGTGTGCCGCAACGAAGCCTGAGCGATGATCCAGCGACCACAAATCCTGGTAATTCAGAGATGAGGGAACAAATGGGGAAATACGAGGGGATTGTCTGGAGAGATGGTGGCTGATTCACAGACTGCGAGCAAGCTCATTCTGGAATATACATCACTTTATCTCACTCTTGCTTTCGCTCTCTCTCTCTCTCTCTCTCTCTCTCTCCAAGCAAGAGTACAACAGATATCCGTGAGATTAACATGATGACAACCTGTATAAGCTTCAGCCTGCCTGCCTGTCTGTCTGATGACGGAGAGATGAGAAGCGGACACACCACTTAACATTCTGTAACTGAATATCTAAATGCAATTAGTACTGAGGTCTAAGTGGACTATATGATATTGATACGTGATTTTCGATGCTTAAATTGGTGATACTACACACCCAGATAGCTACTGTATAACCCTCTCAGTACCAGAGTTCTTTCCTGATCCTAGTCAGTTATTTATTTACACAGATATACTTCCAACACTTATCAGAGTCTACTTCGCTTCTGTGAGTGTGTATTGTATTATATGTTTTCTACATGGATACAATTTACTCATTATTCAGTAGAAAGTCATACATTGTAAAGAATATGTTTGGTTGTTCAGCTGCTTTATATCTCACAGCACCGTTAGGAATACTAGCAGAGGAAAGTACTTTAACTTACTTATCATGATTGAACCAGACTATAGTAATAGTTAGAAACACTCTATTGAACTATTTAGTCCGATATCAGTGTTATTAATTTAGAAATAATTATTATTTCAATATATACTACCTCCTAGTGAATTCGGTCGTACGTCTTAATTAGAGAAATGCATCCAACACTACTCTTGCTTTTATGAGTTAATCTATCAAATGTGCTATAACCTTTACACAACTCTTTACACAACTCTGAATGACATCAAACATATAGATAATGAGCGAAATATATTAACTGTTGTTACAAAACTACCTTCATAAATTTGGATATATTAATGACGTACTTAATACCCCTTAAAATAAGAACACGATTATTGACGAGACAAAGTCATATATATCACATTTTCGGTCGGCAGAGAATTTCTAAATATTTTGTATGCATATACTGAATTGTTGTTGCAAGTATATTATATAATACAATTATTGCCATCAATAATATAATTGTTGTTGCAAGTATATTATATAATACAATTATTGCCATCAATAATATAATTATTGTTGCAAGTATATTATATAATACAATTATTGCCATCAATAATATAATTGTTGTTGCAAGTATATTATATAATACAATTATTGCCATCAATAATATAATTATTGTTGCAAGTATATTATATAATACAATTATTGCCATCAATAATATAATTGTTGTTGCAAGTATATTATATAATACAATTATTGCCATCAATAATATAATTGTTGTTGCAAGTATATTATATAATACAATTATTGCCATCAATAATATAATTGTTGTTGCAAGTATATTATATAATACAATTATTGCCATCAATAATATAATTGTTGTTGCAAGTATATTATATAATACAATTATTGCCATCAATAATATAATTGGTTATTTAGTTGTTTGTATTAGTATTGAGATATACAGTTGTTAGTCGATATGAGTGTTCTAGTTTATACAGTATAATTAATATATATAGTTTCTACTAAGAACAGTTGATTGGAAAACTTTTACAAACATGCTACACAGAAAATGGAAGCAGAGTCAACGCATGATAACACACGTATGTGGGATATGAAGAGAAACACCTGAGAGTGACACTCCTGTGATCAAAGGATCAACGCAACTGGTCCAGACGGATACATCCAGCTTGATGTACACACAGTTAAGGGAAGATAGAAATACCATACGTATAGGAAAAGGAATATTGAATACACAGAAGTAAGTTATTTTCTGTTGATAATTTAATATTTTTTTTTTGTAAAATGGTAACTAATACAATGTCTTTAGAAGACAGTAGTTTCACAGTTGGCGGACTAATTATTATTTAGATTAATGACAATTTTCGATTTAGTCAAAGATAGCCTTAACAATTTAAGACCACAATTCATGTCCTAGACTGTACACTCTAAAACAAAAATAGTTGTGTTAAGTGTTCGAGCTATCCAGAACTAAGTCAAATCTTCTCATTATTTGTTTATCTAATATGTACATGTTTAAAGGTTAATAATGGGCCAAGCCTTATAGAGTATTATTAAAAAATATATAATTAAATATATGAATACAAAAGGTGAGAAGTGTCCATACAGAAATTAACTGCAATATGTGGTCTTGTTACTACTAAATGTTTCCCTTCCCTACGTTATTCTTGGTACTCGTGCACTAATTTCTTATTTGCACAAAGTATGCAGGCAACAGTAGCTTACACTATAATCAGCCATTATTTATATGGACTCGCAGACCCTTCGGAGAATATAATAATACATCGTACGACACGACCCGCAATGGTTATTATTAATCTGTAGCGGCTTATTCCTAGCAATCTTGCTAATTTCTCCCAAGTGGCAGTAAAGAAGCCTGCAACAAGAATTTAAGACAATATGAACTAACAATCACAAGGATACACAAACACTCTGGCTTTATTAAACTGTCAACGGCACACACCAAGCATCACGCACAACTCTACTCTATCAACAATGGTATTTTACTTCCTGGATGGCGGTATAAGAGCAAGGAGGGGTCATAAACCAACTTGGCTTCAATAGGGCTACTACTAAGTTTCGTTTCATCCCAAACCGTTTTGCCGACGATTAGAGTCGAGCTCTGCTGATTACAACATAACACCTGAATCTGTCCACGTTTTGTGCGTGATTCTTTCCATGTTAACCGGTATTGGTTATGGAAATCACTTTGCACCTCCTCCTATCCCTATCCTAACGTAACCTATAGTCATTCACAAGCAATTTCATCTACTTTAATGAAAACAATAACGTATAGCACAACATAATGGCATTGCCAAAACAATAACGTATAGCACAACATAATGGCATTGCCAAAACAATAACGTATATAGCACAACATAATGGCATTGCCAAAACAATAACGTATAGCACAACATAATGGCATTGCCAAAACAATAACGTATATAGCACAACATAATGGCATTGCCAAAACAATAACGTATAGCACAACATAATGGCATTGCCAAAAATAAGGTTCACTGCGCCCCCCCCCCCCTAAAAATAAGGTTCACTGCCCCCCCCCCTAAAAGAATACAAATAAAACAAATACATAAATAATAATAATAATAATAATAATAATAATAATAATAATAATAATAGTAATAACCTGGACAGCCAATGGATGGATATCAGAGTAACAGATTTAATAAGAATTCCCTCAATACCAACAGAAGTGTTATTTCATACAGGTCACATCAACCTTCCTTAGATAATGCCAAGAGTTTTATTTGTTACAGAGCGGCTTATAATCGTCCTAGATATGCTTTTTATGCCTACAAAAAATGGTACAAACAAAAAGTGACTTTGGCCATCCAAAGTTTTTTACATTGTTTGTCATTCCTAATTTCAAAAGTCCAAATAAGTAGCTCCTTTATTGGCTGTAGCTTACATCTATCTAAGACAGAGATAGTTATTGCCGAAACTGTGAGGAAGAAAACTGTGTCTGCCAATGGAGGATTATTCTTCCTTCTAACTTGCTTGGCCTAACTTAAGGGGGGTGACCTGTTTTTGTTCTGTCCTTTTCTATCTTTCTCTGTCTTGTATCCATTTGGCCCCATTCAGCCTACTGTTTTAAGACGTTTATCCCCATCCAGGTGTAAATTTTTTACTGGTGAGCGGTAGCGAGCCAGCATATTTTGTATTTTTGTTTGACAGCAGGCTAAATTTGTACATTTTTCGATAGAAAAATTTCTCCGGCGAAGCCGGATTTCTTCATATAATGCTGGCTCGCTATCGCTCGCCAGAAAGAAATCGACACCTAGATGGGGATAAACGTCTTAAAATAGTTGGCTGAATGGGGCCGAATGGTTACAAGCCAGAAAAAGAGAGAAAAGGATAGAACTAAATAAAAGCAGGTCACCCCCCTTAATCAAATGTATCAATAAGCCTGACCCTGTAGAGTTCATTAATCTCAACGAACAATGTACCATGATTTTACCTAAACCAAATAAACTAATGTAACCTAACCTATCCTATCTTAGACCTTCTTAGACCTACCTAATCCTAACTTAACCTAACTTTGTTTAGCATACCATTATTAGCATAATGTCAATGACATTTAGCTTAACCGTTGTTATTGTCTCGATTACAATTATATTACCAATGTGAACAAACTTACTCTAAGCGAATTATCAATATCGGCACCCATTTTCACCTTAATTATGTCTCTAAATTATTTTAGTGTTCTCTATAGTTATTTATTGCACATATTTGAATATACAACTATGTCTATATCGTCTGATAGTCAAAGAAATGTCCATATACAGCAGATGTGGAAGTTTAATCTTTATTAAAAGTTCAAATTATCGTACCTCAGCCATCCTCCTCCTGCTGACGAGAATATATCTCTATTACAATTATTATTTGTTTTTTCTGGCAATCAATGACTTAATTAAATCGATAGTATGCAACTGCATTCAATGCCTGGAATGTATGGTGGGCATATAAATATCAACATTCAGCATATATTTTCTATTTGGAAGATTCCTCAGTGGTAGCTCTAGCCAGAGTACTGCCAATTAAATGCGCCGATCTGCTGTAGTGGCTATTTGTGTCATTACCTTGGTAGGGAGAATTAGCCATATTCCAATTACATCTAACGCCATCTAGATCCCTTGACGGTACTAAGTAGAAAGATGCAAACAAAGTAATTTGGGAGATTGTGGTCTAAAGGCAATCATGTCACTGCTTCTACGGTTATTCACACCATTGGCAAATTTAATTGTGAATATGAGAATTCCGTAATCTTGAGTAACAATTCTCACAATCAATATATAGTCAAACAATGCATGAACACAATTTCTTATTTATAAACAGTTTTAATGCATTTGAATAAGCTGCACCATTCAGATTCGACCTTGGTAATGTAACTATTTTTAGAACTTACATGCTTGTGGAGTTTTAAATGCAATATATTAAGACTGTCAACATCAGCCTGCACTTGTCTTGTCTGTGATGGGTTGTTGGAATAAGGATAGTTGACCGTCAACCTTAATTACAACCTGCCATTTTTCTTGCTGTTACTGTAATTGGAAACGAATTGGAAGCGAATGTGGTCTTTATAAGCTAAATGATTACAAATGTGACACTTCCTAGTAGTATCATTGTAACTTAAATATGAGAAGGAATAACAAAGGAATACAAATTGCAATGTATGAACATGCAATCAACAACAATTAGGCTGGGCCAGACGATTCTATTCGTTCTTAAGAAATAAAACATTCATGTGCATGGCTTGATCCCCTCAGTTGTTTAGCGGTGATATAATTTTATTAAGTGAGGATTGGATTCCATACATTTATCGGAACCTCTTTGGAACAAAAAGACAGTTTTATCATTTATAGCGTCTCAAGGTAGCTGATTCCAAACTGTTGCGACACAGTTGAACAAAATACATATTTAATATTTAGCTTGCTCTGACTTCAATCCTTATCAACATTTAAAACATTATTTTCAAGGGCCATGATAATCTAGACTTTTAACAATAGTATATGACTTGTCATCTGCATAATAATTTTGAACATTTAGATTATCATGGTCCTTGAAAACTGCATGTATTTCAATTAAATCAGTTCTCATATTCAGACATGCCAAGCTTAACAGGTTCAAAATTATAAGATGCTCCCCATACGGCTCTAAATGTCTGGAAATAACTCCTGTAATTCTATTCAAAGTATTTTGTCTCTGTCTCTCCTCTTAATTCTTCCCTTGTTGCTGGAAGTTTGCTCTCATTCAACCTGTCCCCAAAAAGGGTGACCATTCTCAACTTTCCAGCTATCGTCCAATTGCTCTCATCTCTTGCATCTCTAAACATTTTAAAATTATTCTTACTTCCAAATTTCTTAAGCATTTCTCTTCTCATAATCTACTCTCAGATTGACAATATGGGTTCCTTAGAGGTCGGTCTAATGGTGATCTTCTTTCATATCATACTAACTCTTGGTCATCCTCTTATGTTCAAAATCATCAAAGGCATCGACAATATGAACTGTAGTAAGTACTTAACTATCGACCAATATAATTACACGCGGGGAAATGGTTGCAAAATGATTGGTAAATATTTTAACTCAGACGAATCTAAGAATTTTTTCTTCAATCGAGTTGTTAACTTGTGGAATGGCCTTCACCAAGGACGCTATAGACTGCAGCACTGTTGATTCTTTTAAATTCCACTTAGACAATTATTTTGCATCAAACCCGCGACAGACTGCGTTTGTAAATTAATAACTTTATTGTATTCCCCCCTCAGATTCATCAAGGATTATTGCATACCGTACCGGTATATATACAGTATATTACCAAAACGTTACTCTCTTTTTCTCAGATATACGAAAGATCATTTATAACTGTGTTATGTTGCTAACCCATCTGTCCCCTACTAACTTCCTAATCTTGCCACAGACATTAGTTCCAGGGCAGTAGTTTCCTTTCCAATTTTCCTCTACCCACTCTAAACCACTGCTTGGACACTTGATCCTCAGTGTTTTGGAGGACAAGCAGCCTAGAGGGGTCACTAGATCTGTTGTTGCTTGATTTCCTTCGTACTCCTTTGTACTCATTTCGGGACTTCGGTGAGACCTTTTCTATTGCGCTAGACATATCGAAGCCTTTCGATAGAGTCAGGCACAAATCTATAATTTCTAAACTATCCTCCTTCGGTTTCTATCCCTCTATCTGTGCTTTTATCTCTAATTTTCTTTCCGGCCGTTTCATAGTTGAGGTAGTGGATGGCCATCGTTCAATTCCTCATCCTATCAACTCCGGTGTTTCTTAGGGTTCTGTCCTATCTCCAATAATCTTTCTAATATTTATAAATGACCTTCTACACTGTACCTCCAGTCTTATCCATTCATATGCAGACGACTCTACCTTACACTATTCAACTAGTTTTGCAGAATGCCCCAGCAAGCAATCCTTCAATAACAAACGTAATGAAGCCATACAACACTTGTTTTCTTATCTAACCACCATTTCCAATTGGGACAGAGAATACCTTGTTGTCTTTATTGCTTCCTAAATGCAATTTTGTCCATCTGTCTACCCGTCGTGAACTCCCAGCTACTTCAACAATACAAAAGTCAACCCTTCTACTTCTCTCAGTATTCTCAGTGTCTCTTTTTCTTCTGAACTCTCTTGGAAGGACCATGCTACTACTCTTGCTCAAACGGCTTCCCAGAAGCTGGGAGTGCTCAACCACCTCAAGGAGTTCTTTACCCCTACACAGCTTCTTGCTCTGAACAGGGGCACAGTGCATCCTTGTATTGAGTATTGTTCACATGTGTGGGGAGGATCCTCTCACACAGCACTTCTAGACAAAGTAGAAAAGAAAGCCTTTCTTATCATTAACTCCCGTCCACTCACCGACTCTCTGCAATCTCTCCCTCTTCACCGCAATGTTGCATCTCTCTCACTATTCTATTGCTACTACAATAATCAATGTTACTCAGAGCTTTCTCAAAATATACCACCTTCTCTACGTAGGATACGTAGTTCCCGTCTTGCAAAACAATCCCACCCCTACTCTGTGCAACTCTTCAACTCAAGAGTGAAACAATACTCCCAATCTTTCTTCTATTCAACAGCTGAAATTTGGAACTCTCTCCCTGAATCCATCTTTCCCTCATCCTATGACTATATTTGCTTCAAACTCTGTGTGTTCAGACATTTTGGCTCGAATATTCCTTGATTTTGGCCGTTTCGCTCTTTCAACTCTGGGGGAGGTACTCGTTACAGGCAGTTCTGGCTTTTGTCTCCCTGATCCACATAGAAAAAAAAATAATAATACAATCTACATACCCATCACAATCTTCCATGCGAGTATCCTTTATTCTCCAAGAAAACACTAATCACCCCTTCATCTTCTCTCAGTATTCCTTGTGTTACTTTTACTACTCACTATTCTTGGTAAAATCATATTACCATTCTGCTTAACCCCTTATTGGCGGGGCCCGACTTAAGGCGGTCTAGAGAATAAAGGACAATGTGGTGGGGACCGCCTTAATTCGGTAGCAATTTTGAGCACATAATTGGCTCTGAGAGAGAGTCCGAGCTGTGGGAGGAGCGTAGGTTGACTCTGACCGTTCGGCACGGCTCCCGCGCCAGCACTGGGCCCTCCTCCACACACATCCATTCTCACTGCCTCCCTAGACAGGGAAATATGTCAGGAAATTAACGTAATTTAGGGATTTTTCCTTCATGTTGCACGATCGTTGCAAGACAACCCGTCATCGTAGAAGGATGGTTCTGGTGTCATTGGAAAGCTCAATTATCGCCCTTTCACGGATACATACTTGTATTACGCTCTGGCTCTTGTTTATGCATGAAAAAGAGCACGGAAATAAGCTCGTTTAGGGTAAAACCACCCGCTTGGCAGGTAGTAGAAGTTACCGACCTAGCCGCTCGTGGAGTGTTAAACAGCTTCCTAGAAGTTAGATGTGCTCAACTGTTTCCAAGGGTTCTTCTCACCCTTCTACCGCTATTACAATGATCAGTGTTTTTCAGAGCTTTCTCAGTGTACAGTATACCTCCTCTCTTAAGGAGAGTGGGTGGCAACCGCCTTTCAACACCTCCCGCCCCTATGTTGTCCTACTTTCTAACACAAGACTGAACCAATTTTTCAAGTCTTTCTTTTAATCAACAAATAAGCTTTGGTAATCTCTCCCTCACTCTGTTCAAGTTCTGTGTGTCAAGACATTTTGACTCTAACGTACCTTGAACCTGGCTCTCTATCACTTTTTCAACTTTGGGAAAACGCTTGTTACAGGTAGTTTTGCCTTTTACCTCCTTCATATACAGACAAAAACGATAAGACAACATATCAATTAGTAAACTCATTATGAGCAAATGTGTAATAATGTGTCAAAATGTGTCAAAACTATGAATATGAAGCACAGTTATAGTAGTTTCTTATCATGCTAGTTTTGAATAATGTAAAGCATATTGCCTTGAAACGGTTATACCCCTAATAACCTCTAATATTGACCTCTAATTGTATTTGTTTCATATAATCTCAATAACTGCCATTGTTGTGTTATACAAATTGTTGTCCTATATTCTCTACAAAATATTTGATTTGCTAACAAATTGTATCCAGAGTTGTGGTTTATCACGAATTCTAAAAATAAACATAATTGGCTATTATCATTTATTTCTAACCATTGATACAATGTATCAGTGGTTAGTACCATTACGATGTGATATAGGGTATAGATTGGTTAGGATAAATTAGTTAAGGAAGGATCATGTTTGGCTAGGGATAATAGTGGTTTAGCTATTTGTATCATGAACTATCGATGACATTTTGACGACAATAATTCTAGGACCTTTTGTATTAGTAATGTGTCGTGTATCAGGCTGTTGGTCAGGGACAAAATGGCGGCAACATTTTTGGCCAGGAAAAACATGTATTAGGTAGAGGTTCTTGTCCATCTCCTTGATGTGTCACGGTTATGGCTGCTCGGCATCCTGGGGCATCGGAAGAGGTGGAATCTAGCATATCAATTGGTATCGGAAACTAGGCTGAACGTACAATACAGTAGATGAACTTCGGCGACAGTATTATTATATAAGCTTAGCTCATAAGCTGTCATACCATAGCTTAAGATATATTTTGAGGAAATTAACACCATGTGACTGTGGCTGAATTGCCAATGGGGAAACAAATGGATATAGCTCGTGTGTTTAAACAAATTATTTTGTCAATTTATTTATAGGCCTATATTATTTTTTGTTTTACTGTTTTCTACCTAAACTTCCATCAAGCCTTAAAACAATTCCCCAAGACTCCCTTCGAGATACAATTGTGAAAAATTTCCCTCCTAAATTTCATGTTCGGTTTTGCTCGCCATACACAAATTTGGCACCTATAAGTCACAAAAGGTCTTGAAAATGAAAAAGAAATGGGGCGAAAAACTTGAAATTGTCAAGATAGTGGGGCGAACATGTTAAAGTCTCAACATTAATGGGGCTAAGCATGAGGCTAAGAGGATTCAGAATCCCACCTCCCCCACAGTTGTTTCTGGGTTTGGCTATGCAGAGCAATTTAAGCACAAAGAGAGTAGTATATGTTAAAGATAATTATTACATAATAAATATAGAGATAATCCCTGTAAACTACCGTACCTGAATTTGTCTGGCATCACTAAATTTGACATGGGTGAAATGCATTACACATCCCTTCCTTCATTCTCATAATGTATTGATAGCATATAGCAAAGAGAGAGAGAGAGAGAGAGAGAGAGGCGCTTATAACTACCATCAGTTGTTAACAAATAGCTTATTCCCCCCCCCCCCCCCACCTCTCTCTCTCTCTCTCTCTCTCTCTGTATGTCTGATGATAAAGAAGGAAGTGCACGAGGTGGCGAGTGAGTTAGTGGGGGCAGACAAAATATGAGGATGGTGGTAGTGACACCGAACCCTCACATTTTGCCTGGTTTTCTCTGTTATTATTCTCGTACAGCTGACGGACGCAAGTGAACAGTTGCCCACACAAGTTCTGTTCCCCTCCTGTTTTTGTTTTTGGAAACATAAATAGTCTTAATGAATTACGGGAATAATTGGTTATTCAGTAGTTAATCAACTGTTCAATAATGAACTACCCTAAATATTCAATCATACTCTTTATATGTCCATAAACAAAAGGAGAAGAGGACCAGAACTTGTGTGGGCAACTGTACATAATGGCCCGGGCAATTTATGTCCTTTACTTGTATATTAGCTAATTGCCAGATGCAGTGTAAGGGTTTCGAGAGATGAATCGTAAAATGTGAGGTCTTTAGTAAGTTACGTAACATGTTTCTTTTTATCAATTTTATTACTTATCAATATTTATCCTTTCAGACGGTAGTCTAGACAAGTGTGTCTCCTTTCGTCATTTGACATTTATTTTGATAATGCCTCATTATAATTCATTAAGATGCTATCTTTTTAGTATTAATCCAAAGGTTGTGTTGATATATATCTATCTATTGCCCGACGCCTAACTCCCGTTGAGAGTGGCCATACACAACACGCCCCAAGTGGACCTATTCCCCACGAGGACAATCCGTGCCAGTTTATGAAGGACTTACAGGACTGAACACTTAACTTAGGAATCGTCCGACTCAGAGGCCTTCTATGTATTCTTACCACATTTGTAGTGGTGGGCGGCTAGTTCATCTACCAACCTGAGTCACCCCTAGGTAAATAGTAAGGATTTATTTAAGATTGTCTCCCCTTGATGGGTTGCTGAGGGACTGGAGTTCTCGAAAAGAGGATTCAGTCCTAACAATTTTCATGGCTTACAGTGTGCTGGCTTAATAATCCTATAGAGTTGATAGCCTCTGGAGTCCTATTTTAACTAACTAAGATGGGTAGCCGACCAAGCCTGACTAGTCCCATCCACCCGGATGTGTTGTGCTGATAATATTATTAATTACCTTAGCACACTCTCAAATACACCTATATAGATATATAGATGGATAGATATTCGGGTAGGAGTGGAGAGCGGGAGGAATATTCGATAATTCATTCTTGATTAGGCTAATGTGTTTCACATCGAGTCGTAGGTCAGGTAGGATGGTGATTAAGTGAATAAGTTACTGGTGTAATTATCCATTAAGGTAATTAGAGGAAAGTTGGGTACATTATCCACGCATCATTTAACTGACTTGACTTTATACCAAGATAATACTTATATAATTTGGTGAAATCAAGTAATCAATAAAGGCAACTGGTTATCTATATATAACCAACTGAACGTAAACTACGGATTATATAGTAAACTTATAATATAATATATTCATTAAAATACATAAATGCGTTGAAAGCTAACACAATTTAAAACCATGTAAAACCATTGGCATCAATGTGGCAATTTGGAAACTCCAATGACCACTAACTTGAAAGCTTACACACTAAGTAGAAGGCCATTTGAAATCACCTGTGCATCAAATGTTATCACTAAGCAATATACTTATTTATGTTCAATGTAGTTCCATACATATAAAGACTTATGTTGTTAAATATTATTTGGTTATTATAGGTTCTAGGCTACCTATAAATTATCAGGAAAGATAAAACACCACAGCATTGTGACCGATGAGTTTTAATTTGGCTATAATATTAAGGACAGCATATTGCAGTTATTACTGTGTGTTTTGCGTGTGTGTGTGTGTGTGGGTGTATCCAAGATATCTTAAATACTAATGAATGTAGTATTACGAACCAGTCAAATATGGAAGGTCTTTTATTTAGACATATATGCTTAATTTTGCGTTAGGAATTAAACGATGATCTTAACATTATATATATATATATATATATATATATATATATATATATATATATATATATATATATATATATAGTGTTTATTTCAATGTTCAATGGTATTACACAGACTGCAGTAACTAATTATCATGATATTTCGTGACCTAGTTTCTCAGATATTGCTATATTTATACACAAAGGGGTAAAGTCCCGCAACCTCTGTTATATTTTCGCAATCGTTTCTAGAACTAGCATGCAATACCTTTAAATAGCCATAAAGATCCACAACCAATATTGTTAACATCAAACTAAAACCTATATCATATAGGCCTACCATATCTTTTTAACTATAGCTAGAAAACCCACATAACCCTTATTAACCCTTCCTGCTCGGGCAGCCTTTCTATATGACACCGCTCGTCTCCGGGTGATCTGGCTAAAAACAATGCATGTAAACATTGGCCTATCTGTTAATACAATAGCTACACATTCAAACAAACATCAAAATGCAGCGCTTACTTTGATCTGTAGACTGGCGTTGAGTAAAGCTCTCTAGCTCAACTGGTTCAGGAGTGATGGCAATTTTAGTGAAGGTAACTTTTGGCGCGTATTTACCTAGATGCGTCCGAACGCTCAACTGCGGCCCCGGCCACGATGCACTACTGCACTCGTCGCCCCACCCGCAATTATGCCGTGAAGCGATTTGAGAGTTTTTATTGTTTATTCTGCCATTTATTATCATTATTATGTAATTTTCACTCAATAAAGATACTTTTATAAAGATATTTTTGTGTCTCACTTGTACTGTTATTGTTATTATATTCTTAGTGTCACTTTCACTGGACTAGGATATTTGATAGTGTCATTTTCACTTGTATTTATTGTTAGGTAAGCTATAATATAGATTTTAGTGTCACTTTCACTTGTTCATATTGTTATGAAGGCACTTATTATAATTAGTTATTTGTGTCTCTTTCACTTTTACTCATTATTTTATATTATTATAACCTACATTTTAGTGTCACTTTCGCTGTCATTGTCACAGGCACTTCAATATTGCACTAGAGTGTGAAACTCATTGAAGCACTGTCCAGCGCACAGTGCCACTTCACACTTGAGGCATTACCATGTGGTTTTTGTAGGATTATGGGGTCTGCGGGTTGTGTGGCTGCATACTCTTCTGACTCCTGGTATTACCACCTGGTACTTTGGGAGGAAGGGGGTCGAGCTGATGCTTCCGGAAATAGTCGACACATGCCGTGTAGTCCAGCCGGCCTGGTCTTTGTAGAGGTCTCCCGGCTGTAGCATGTTTTCCCAGGAGCTCAAGTATCACCCGTTTATGGAACTTGCGCAGTGACTTGAACTTCTTTGCTATGGGAGTATTCAGTCGGTAGATATTATAGGCATTGAGGGCTGACATATCTACCATATACAGAACAAACTTTTTGTACCACCTGCAGGATGTTCGCAGGCAATCGATGAAGCCCATCTACATATCGGACTTGTCTATGAGGCGCATGTTGAGATTGTAGTCCAGAATAGCAGCTGGTTTTTGGTCTTTCTGTCCACCTTCCCAGTGGTGACCATCTCTGCCTTGTGGCATGTGGTGAGGAGGTTTACCTTCCACTGGTCATGCCAGTGGATAGAGAGGATGGGGCCACTCTTCTTGTGGAAGACCTCCGTCGTCTTGGTCTTTGTCGGGTACACTGGCATGCCCTTCCTTTTTGCCTTGACTGCGCCGACAGTTCCGGTCTTGCGGTCATGGAGGTACTTGGTCAGGATGGGCGACGTATAATAATTTTCCGTGTACAGGATGTGGTTCTTGTGGAAGTGTTGCTCCATCATTTTCTGTACAACGGCACCCCCAAATCCGATGTCTGGGTCAGTGACTATCTCTCCACCACTGCCCCTGTAGACCACAAAGTCCAGCACAAATCCCGTCTTGCAGTCGCAGAGGACGAAGAGCTTGATATCTCTTCGACGGGATGTATTGTCGGAAATGCAGCCTCCCCCGGAACAGGACCAGACACTCATCGAGCCACATCTTCTGGAAAGGAACCAGGTAAGCGGTAAACCGATGACGTATCATGTCATACAGCTTTCTCATTTTCCATAGCCGATCGGGAAGGTGGACTGCCATGTTGTTGGTCAGGTGGAGATATGACAGTATGTCAAAATACCTGTCCCTGTACATATATTTACCGAATGCTGGAGTTGTGATGAGGTCGGCAGTAATCCAGTAATCGGCCAGTGCATGTTTCCTGATTTGTGTCATCAGCATAGTCAGTGCTAGAAAAACATACATTTCTGGCACAGTGACAGGTCGCCATGCCACCATCTTGGCACTGGTCTTCCTGCCAAGAAAGTTGGAACAGATTTTGTGGTGGTTGTTCGTTTCCTCGACGAGGTATTCCATGACCTCATCGTTATAGAACCCACAAATATTTGACTAGGGGTTGCATCTGGGCCACAGGGATATGCTTCTGTCACCCCTGAGCCAATCTGCTCCTCATTAAAAGCAGGACAATCTGGCTCAAAATCTGCCCCATCAGTCCATACAAACAACTCCGATGAAGGCTGATGCCCACGCACACGCACACGCACACGCACACGCCCACGGGCAGCGTCAGCGACGTCAGCAGGCTGAGCCGCACGCCCACGACCTCGCCCTTGCCCTCGAACTCGCCGTGTTCATCTCTCCTCTTCTTCCATTTCCTCTTCCTCCTGCTCCTCAGGTGATGTCAGGTCATCTGGGGCAATGTCAGGGTCGTCCACCTCGTCTTCGTGGGTTAATTCCGGCGAAGAAGTGACTGGGCGTCGGCGGCATGGGGGGCGGGAAGCGGCAGGGGGTGGAAAAATGGGACCCTCAACCTCGGGAGTTGGACTCCTTTTGCGGCGAGCTGAGGGTTTCTCCGCTTCAAATAATGCTCTTTGATGTGATGAGGGCTGTGGCACACTGTGGGAGGACAATGCTGCACCACTAGTACCACTTGAAGAGGCCCTTTGCTCATCGTGAGGGAGGGATGAAGTCGAGGACTGTAGGTGACCTGCGCGGCGTCCCGGGTCAAGGCGACGGGACAAAGGAATGCGGGTGGTCGCTAGAGCAGAGTCGGCATCATGGTCACTATCACTATCTCTTTTGCCTTCCCTTGCTTCCTCTGCCGCCCTGCGTGCTTTGTTGGCCGCACTTTTCACTAGAGTCTTCTTGTAAAAGTATTTGCCCACTATCAAGGGCGTACGAGCAGGCAAGGGGGAAGGTTCAGGGTAGGCCTAGGCTGACCAAGCAAAGATGGCGACGGGGTAGGCCTAGCCTCAAGCATACTAGGAAGTTCAATTTCACCTTCCTTCACCACTTCATTATCAGGGTCCTCACTACTGTCTGCTCCCTCAAACAAAACACCATCATCACCCTCAAAGCCTACAAACTCATCATCTTCACTTTCACTTATGAAGATTTCTTTGTCTACCAAACTTTCACCACTGCTTCCTTTGGTCAAAATGGCCAAAAGTTCTCTCTCAATAGCACTATCACTCAATAAACATTTCACTTTCTTACGTTCAGGCTTTTTCTCGCTTGCAACAGGCGTCGACGTAGCTAGCGGGGTAGCAGTGGGGCGCGCAGGAGGTTGCAGGGAATCAAATTTCAAAGTACGCTTTCAAGCATACGAATTATAAAACGACACCCGGGCTCCGGCCCATCAGTCGCGGTGTCATTTTAAAATGACACCCGGGCAGGAAGGGTTAAGCGATATTCATACACATTTTCAGCATACTTGTTTAGCCATTCTAATTGACCACTTGCGAGTTTCATGCTATAAGGAAGTTCGAACTTTAGACATCGCTACAGAGATGCAATATTAATGTAGGTATCGAATGGTCATAAATTGTGTTTTATCTACAGTATATATAAATATACTACAATCGTAGTTTAACGGACAATTATGTTAAATATCAATGCCTAAACTCCAACTTCGTTATAGACCGTAAGTGATCAACTTTCCAAATCTAGCTCCCCCCAAGCTTTTTTGCATCTACCCAAAAATCTCTCCAACAAAATTCACTTCTTCGTCTTTCCCCCTTTTTTTCCACCCTGACGGTACCACAGTCATCTCTTTCTCTGACAAAGCTGAACTCTTCGCTCAAACTTTAGCTAAAATCTCCACTTTGGATGATTCCGGTGCTACTTCTCCCTCTCCAGCCCCTCTCAATTAGTTATCTCTAATATCATAATATCTTCTAGGATGTACTTTCTGCCCTCTCTGGGCTTAATATCAAGAAGGTGTTCCGACCGGGTGCTGTTCCTCCTCTTGTACTAAAAAACTACTCCTCCGTGCTGACTCCCCGCCTAGGCAAACTCTTTCCTCTAACGTCTTTCCTTCTTGCTGGAAGTTTGCTCTCATTCAATATGTCCCAACCCTCCAACTATCGTCCAATTGCTCTCATTTCTTGCATCTCTAAAGCTTTTGAAAGTATTCTTTTTTCAAAATGTCTATATCTTCCCATAATTTACTTTCAGATCTCCAGTATGGTTTCCTTAAGGGCCGCTCTACTGGTGATCTCCTTGACTATCTTATAAATTCTTGGTCATCCTCCCTTCGGGACTTTGATGAGTCTTTATATATTGCACTAGACATATCGAAAGCCTTCCATACAGTTTGGAACAAATCTTTAATATTAAAATTACCCTCCTTCGCTTTATAACCCTATATCTGTGCATTTGTCTCTAATCTCCTTTCAGACTGTTCCAAGATGCAGGTGTGGATGGCCATTGCTCACTTCCTACACCTATCAACTCCAGTGTTCCTCAGGGTTTTGCCCTGTCTCCAGTTCTCTTTCTAATATTAATTTACCCGGGAACGGTGAGAACACTCTTAAGAAGTTTTGGTGGGCAAAGGCGACGATCCTCTTAAGTGGTAAGGCCAAAAATAAGCCTCTTAAAAGGCCCCAGTAGCACTTAAAACATATTTTTGTTTGTTTAAAGAGAACTTTAGGTGAAAAAGGTCTGGACCTAGAAAGGTTTGTCCAGGCTTACCAGACAGAAGTGTTTAACATGGAAAGTGTAGCAGAATGGACTACGCCACACATACCAGTTGCTTCAGCATCCTTTGCGGTGCAGGAGGCCTCAGTGCGAAGGAAGGGTTGCAAGTTGTGCGAAGGGGCACATGCATGGTTTAAGTGTTTCAGATTAAAAACCAGTGCTCTGAAAGTAAAACGCGCAAAGCAACTCAACCTTTGCACCGGGTGCTTATCTTCAACCCACAGGAGCAATGGTTGTGTGAACCCTGACATCCGTAGCTGCAAGTTCTGTCAAAATAGACACTACCATATCCTCTGTCAGTCCAGATCTCAATGGGAAGGTACAAAGAAGGAGCAAAAACCTCAACAGGTATCAAAGACCAAGACGCAAACTACCACGATGTCTGTGTCGTCAAAGAAGACTAGTATTATCCTCCCAACTGTAATGCTGCCAACAGTTAAGGAATCAAGAGGAACAGTCAAGATGAGAACACTGCTGGATCAGTGCTCACAGCGCCCCTTCATTTTAAATTCCGCTCTAGACTCGATCCATTATATAAAAGTGGGTGATGAAGAGCTAGAGTTGCGAGGGTTTACCGGAGCTTGTGAGAGCAGAAAGTACCCAGTAGTGTCCTTCAAATACAAGTTCCGGGGCAGAAACTATCCTCTACAAGCAGTTGTGGTACAAACTCTCCCGGATCAACAAAGGATCAGAATGCCTTGAAGAAGACATGAGAGTTTTGCGAAACAAAGGTTACAAATTAGCTGATCCTCTAATGACACAGACATCTCGGCTGGACTTGTTGGTTGGTGCCGATTATTATTATGACTTAATGCGGCCAGGGTACAAGAAAGAGGGTGACATAATTCTCTTGCCCACTAAATTTGGTTATGCACTAAGTGGCTCCTGCCATAGCGACAAGTCTAGCGACAAGTTAGTTACAATTTTGAAAGTTGGGGTCACCCCGATGGATCAATATATATCCACGGAATCAAGTAATCCATGTCATAATGAATTTAAATGTATGTGGGAACTGGATCATCTAGGAATTTCTCCAAACGAAGATTCAAAGGAAAACATGACTGCGTTGGACATACACAAGGAGACAGTAACATACTCTGCACAGAATCAGCAATATGAAGTCAGACTGCCATGGAACCAACATAAAGAGAAGCTGCCTTCGAATTATGGTTTAGCAGCGGGTCGCCTAAGGGGTCTGCAGAAGCGTTTAAAGCAAGATCCTGTCTATTGTAGTCACTACACCAACGTTATCCAAGATCAACTTCATCGTGATTTTATTGAGGAGGTTCCTTTCGGTGTTGCTGAAAACAGTCATTATTTGGCACATCACGGGGTCACCAAGAATAGCACAACGACGCCCGTTCGTATTGTGTACGACTGTTCCGCTAGTATTGGCAAAGGCAGGCCAAGTCTTAATGACTGCCTTTTGACAGGGCCATCACTGGTGCCAGATCTAGCAAAAATATTGCTGCGAATCAGGGTACACAAATATGCCTGGATAAGTGACATCGAGAAGGCCTTTCTCATGTTGAGACTTCATGAAGAAGATCGTGACTACACCCGATTTCTGTGGCCAAGGATCCCTTGGACTTATCTTCACCCTTACTTTGCTACCGATTTAAGGTAGTGTTGTTCGGGGCGACTTGCTCACAGTTTCTTCTTAATGCCACGATCTTAAAACATCTTTCCATTATTAAAGAGGATCCCAAAGTTGTGGAGGCTATTAAGGAAGGTTTGTACATTGACAACCTCCAGGGTACAGGCAGTGATGAAGAGACTGTCGTTCAGCGTTACTGGGATGCCCAAAGAATAATGTCTCAAGCACATTTATATCTCAGAGAATGGGCTACCAATAGTCCTCAACTACGAGACCTCCTGCAATTGGATGGTGTTGCTGCCAAGAATCAAGAGCGAGTGAAGACATTAGGACTCTTATGGTTACCTGACTCTGATCTGTTGACATTCAATGCTAGTCTCCCAGAGACCCATAAGGCAACAAAGAGAGAGTGCTTTAGAGTGGCGGCACAACTGTTCGATCCACTCGGTGTACTACTGCCCGTTACAATACGGTCCAGAAATTTTCTTACAGCAATTATGGAGACTGAAACTAGATTGGGACGATCCGCTACCTGACGACTGCGCTACCGAATGGCCTACAGTTACCAAGGACCTGCACCTCTGCTGTGACTTTACTTATCCTCGGAGGACGGTATATGCTGATTCAGTGGAACTTCATGCGTTTAGCGATGCAAGTGGTGTCGCTTATGGCACTTCGATATATTTTGTGAGCCCGAACCATAGCTGTCTGGTCATCGCTAAAGCAAAGGTCGCTCCCATAAGATCCATAACAATACCAAGACTAGAGCTAACTGCTGCTTTGCTAGCCGCCAGATTAATCAAACTTGTGGAGGAACCCTATCATAAAAGTGTAAAAGTCAACAAAATTGTATTATGGTGCGACAGTCAGGTTACACTGCATTGGTTGCGTAGTATGAAGAAGCTTCCAGTGTATGTCGCAAACCGTGTTGACGAAATCAAATCCCTTCTTCCGACTGTAGAATTCCGGTACGTGTCCTCTAAAGAAAACCCTAGTGACTTACTGTCTAGAGGTGTTTCGGCAAAACATCTGAAATCTTCTGCGTTTTGGTGGGAGGGGCCCATGTGGCTCCGAAACAAAGACGAGTGGCCAGAAGACATAATACCAGATGACCCAACGCCAAAAGTAACTAGCCAAGTCATTGGGACTAATGATGAACAAGACACACAGTTATGGAACTGAGAAAATTATGTCAGTTATGATAAATTAATTCGGGTAGTTGCATGGACTATTCGATACAAGAATAATTTGAAGGCAAAAATTAAAGGGACGTCTCCCACAGACAGTGCCCTCCTCAGCATAAAGGAACTAAAATTAGCAGAAAAGATTATAGCTCAAAGATGCCAGCAGGAATGCTTCCCAAAGGAGTACGAGATGCTGTCTGGTGACAAGGGTACTCGCAATAATTTGGTAAACCAATTAGGACTTGTCATGAATGGAGGATTAATTGTATGTGAAGGTAGATTGAAGTTAGCGGCTCTTCCGGATTCAAAGAAATATCCGATACTACTGCCTTCCAAACATCCTTTCACTACCATGCTCATCAATATGTGTCATCGTGTCTGTTGTCACTATGGAGTTAATCACGTGGTAGCAAATATACGGCAAAGGTGGTGGATTCCTAAGATAAGACAAGCGGTAAAACAAGTGACCAGTAAGTGTATAACCTGTCGTAAAATACAGGGTAATACCTACGCGAAAGCTAGAGTACCTCAGGACTACTCCTAGAGATCCCTTCGAGGTCAGGGGGGTTAATTATACAGAAGCAATTCCTGTCCGGGGCTCACACAACAACCAGGCTTATATGCTTTTATTTACGTGTGCTACTACAAGAGCTATTCACATTAAAGTAGTTAGCAATATGACCTGTGGCAGCTTTATCCATGCGTTCCGGAGATTTTGTAGTAGGCAGGGGTTTCCACAGATAATGTTAAGCGACAATGCTGCTACATTTGTAGGAGCTTCCAGACACTTGGAAGACATCCAAAGCGATCCTAGTCTTCAGGCTCATCTTGCCGAAATCCGATGTGAATGGCGTTTTATCCCAGCACGTGCGCCTTGGTTCGGAGCTATTTGGGAGAGAGCCATAGGTATTGTGAAGGCTAGGCTTAAAAAATACTAGGTCGTGCTCTAGTCTCCTTTGAGGAACTAACTACTGTCCTATTGGAGCTGGAGGCTACCGTGAATGATCGCCCTTTAACATATGTCTCGGGTGATCTGGAGGACCCTTGCCCTATTATCCCATCCATGCTGGTTAAAGGTCGTAGACTTTGTGACTTTCCAAAGGACCTAATTCAGCTAGATGAGCTGCAGGATTCTAGTTACGATAGTAAAGCAGTGATACACAGCAGGTACAATTACATCAATAAGTTGATCCGGGACCTATGGAAGCGTTGGTCTAGTGAATACTTGGTATCACTACGAGAAGCCTATAAGAATAAAAGAGGCTCATCAAGCAGTGTATGGCCAAAGATAAATGACATCGTGCTTATACATGACGAGAGACCTTGTGTCCTTTGGAAACTTGGTAGGGTAGTTAGACTCTATCCCGGACGAGATGATCTGGTTAGAGTGGTCCAGATTAGAACAAAAACTGGCCTGACCACTCGACCCATCATCAAGTTGTATCTATTTGAACAGGATCTCGAAAGCATTTCGATCCCTCAACCGGCAGTTACTGGTGATGGTGTTAGCTCTCACGACTCCACCCCTATGTCACCAGCGGTTGCTGGACCATCTGCCAGTAACGATCCTGTTGGAAGATTACCTCTTCGCCGAGCCGCTGTTAGCTCTTCACAGCTTCGGAGATCTAACATCGCTGCGGGATTATTGTAGATAATGTATATATTGGTGGTGGGAATGTGTCGAGACTCGTAAGTAACTCGACAGTTTAGGTTAAGTAAACATACTGGAAGTTCAAATTAGGCGCCAGTATTAGGCTAAGTTATATATCTATATAAAAGATATACAGTATACTATTTCGTATTAAGTTTATATGGGTTTATTATCCATTATTATATCGGGTTGTCATTAAAATAAATCCGGTATATCTTGTAGTTAGTTAAATGACGCATTGGTAGATAAGATAACTGCGCATGCGTCATTCTTGGAACTGGCGGGTTCATCGCCACAAACCTCAGACTCGCTTTACCTACAACCTCATCAAGATCTCCTTCTAGCCGCTCCAATACAACCACCTGTTTCCTGCTAAGTCATCCTAATTCTTATATCTTAGTGGCCACTATAACTTCCATCTATTCCTACCACTATCATTGAGCTATCTATCCCTATCAACCAATAAAAGTAAGTTAACTCTTGTGAGTTTATAGGTAAATTCCGCTTTGTTTACTCTTGAATTCTCACATACCTGTTGAAAAATACATATGTACGGCACTAATTAACTCCCTCCGACATATTATGTTCCAATAAGTCCAAGGAGGCACTTGACAAGTATTTTGGGTCTTGAATTTGGCTCATGAGTGTTGTCGAAGCCTTACATTTTTCGCGATTTCCATCCACCAGAATGCTGTTTTTTGTGATGTATCATATATCAATGGAAAGAGGAATATTTATAGTACATGATAAAATAAAAAAAAATGTAAATAAATCGAAATATAAAAGTGTAAATGAGTCCGGAATACAATTATTTCCCATGCAATTGTCTTCACACCGTCCTAGCTCTAAATTGTGAGTGATGACCATATATTTTTTTTTGCTCAAATAATAGTATTTTTTCTCCTCTTTCCAAATCTGAAAACAGAAATTGTTTATCTTCAATAGTTCTCAAGCAGTGACCGAAAACAAAAAATATATGATTTTGATTTATATCGTTTATAACATTTTCAATTTATTTCGTTGTTACGAAGTGTATGGTTTTAAATTTAGGCTGTATGAATACGGCAAAGAATGCTGATGAGTATAAAACAAACTAGAAGTTCCTAGGACAAATACTTTTTGCGCTATGAATATTTGAAATGAAGAGCCAAAATGCGAATATTTACGCTTCACCCATCTCTGTTCCGGCGATGCTAGCCGGGTTCCGAGCTGTTCCCCACCTCGTGGTTGCGTTATTTGCTCGGATACGTATATAACTGTATATATCACCGGAATCAGAAAATTGTGCTCTTTCCAATAGTGAAAACAAAAATAATATAGCATAATTGGTTCGCGAGCTATGCACAATTGTTTCCATGCAGTGACCGAAAAGAAAAAAAAATAAGATTTTGATTGATATGGTTTATAACATTTTCGATTTATTTCGTTGCTACGAAGTGTATGGTTTTAAATTTAGGCTGAATGAATACGGCAAATAATGCTAATGAGTATAAAATAAACTAGAAGTTCCTAGGACAAATACTTTTTGCGCTATGAATATTTGAAATGAAGAGCCAAAATGCGAATATTTACGCTTCACCCGTCTCTGTTCCGGCGATGCTAGCCGGTTCCGAGCTGTTCCCCACCTCGTGGTTGCGTTATTTGGTCGGATACGTATATAACTGTATATATCACCGGAATCGGAAAATTGTGCTCTTTCCAATGGTGAAAACAAAAATAATATTGAGTAATTGGTTCGTGAGCTATGCGCAATTGTTTCCATGCATTGTTATTGTTATGAAAATATATGAGAATGTTTATACAGTTGTATATCTTTGCCACAATATACACCCTTTCCAACGAGAAGGGAAATGGCTCCTGGTGACACTGAAAAACAAAATAAGAAAGCCAGGTAATCTTCAGGTAATAAATTCAGAATAATTCTATTGTACACGTAAATAAATAAAAAAATGTATATATATATATATATATATATATATATATATATATATATATATATATACAGTATATATATATATATATATATATATACAGTATATATATATAGACAGTATATATATATATTATATATATATATATATATATATATATATATAAATTATATATACAAGGTGTCAAACAAAATATAAAGAATGGTAAATGGTAATGGTAATGTATGTGGTGGATATATTTATATATATATTATATATAGCATATATATATATATATATATATATATATATATATATATAGATATATATACATATATATATATATATGGTGTCAAACCAGAGAAATATGTGCAAATTTCCAAGCCACCCAAAGAGGTACTGCACTGGACTCGTTATTTTTTTAGAGTGGTTTCCCCAGGAGGCCTATATCCACTGTAGTGCAAAATGTAGTAGAAATTGATATATATATATATATATTTTTTTTTTTTTTTTTGTATGATGATGATGATGATGATGATGGTGATGATGATGGGTGAATGAAGGTGGGTGAATGAAGGTGGGCCCCGAACCTCGGAAGTGATGATTGAATGAATGAATGAATTATATATGGGGGGAGGGGGGTATAATGGGGGAAGAGGGGGAGGGTGTATAATGGGGGAGGGAGGGGGCATAACTTAGATAAATACATAAATACGAATTATATATATATATATTGTTACGTATCTTGATCCTCAAGTGGTTAACTCGATGAATCTAGATAGCACAGAGATATAATTTAAGGTATCAGTCAGCTGAAGGCAAAACAAAAGTAAAATCTAATAAAATAATTTCCTGTTGTTGCTTCCTTTCCTTTTGGATCTTAGGACTTGGTATCCTTTATTGACTGATACTCTTTACTTATGAAAAATACTGAAACTAATTAAAGTCATGTAGTATTTATAAAGAATTATTATTTAACCGAAGCTTAGTAGGCTATGGTTATGAACCGAATAAGTTATAGCTAAAGAAGGACTATTAATTTTATAAAAAGTCTTGAAAGATAAATATTAAAGTAAGAATATTTCTGTCTCTTACCCTTTTTGAAATGAATAGGTTTCGTATATGTCGTTTTATTTATATTTAATGTAATTATACTTGGTTCTTGTCGTACGTTAATAGTATCTCTATTATTATTATCATCAGGAGTAATATCAAAGTCACATAAAAAGTTAGATATATATTTAATAATTAGTTAAATGTATTTCTTAACCACGTAACATTGAGGTTTGATTATGAGTAAATAAAGTTACAGGATCGTTTCATAGATTCGATTCAGGTCTCACTCAAATAATATGAAAAGCAAAATATAATATTTTGAAGCAAAAGAATTTTCTTCAGCTTAGGAAATCACTATAAGTAATATTAACACAGCCATGTTAGTCTAAGGCGATATTACTAATACGAGACAATAGCATCACCGTACTAAACACCATTAAGCAATGTAAGCTTAATTCAAAGAAAATGAAAGAACTCGTAAGTATTAATATAAAACAATAGTATTACTTTCATCATAACCCAATTACTTAAAGAGTTGCTTTAGTCCACAAGTTAGGCAACTAAAATAGTTAAGCACATAATAGTAGCGTTAACGTTAATTCGCAATCAAATAGTTAAACACATAATAGTAGCGTTAACGTTAATTCGCAATCAAATAGTTAAACATATAATAGTAGTGTTCACGTTAATTCCCAATTAAATAGTTAAACACATTACACACATTAAACACATCACGTTAATTCCCAATCACATATCTCACTAACCAACATAACGTAAGTGTTTACACCGAACACACTTAACACACATTATATAATCTGACTGACAGTCACAATCCCATTATAATACTTCACCCAGTCTTCCTCCAGCTGCAAGTTCACCTTCCCCAACTCCAAATGAGACTGATTTGAATGCCCACAACTCGGGTCTTATATACCAAACAATGATGGTGTAGGAACGAATCAGGAGGCGAGTGATGGTGCGCGCTCCAATCATAGCTCCTCGAATCACATAACAGGTGTGTCGTCCACTCACAGCTCCTGGCGTCGATCATACGTCATAGCATCGGTCATCGAGGTATGGGCGAGCTGGTATGGGGCGAGATGGTTTGCCCACTCGCTCGTTCGCTAGTCTGCTTCACCACTTGGGTAGTTTGGGCTCCTTGAACTCTAATTCTAACTCTTAAATTAACATACAGGGCTCCGTATGTCAGACCTCCCCCCTAGAAAAGAGTTTAAGGAGTATAGTACATAATATTAAACATAATACATAAATAGATTCACCACCAGATTGGCAACAGCAAGATTATAATGAAGATATAATAAGGATATCACCCAAAGTAGGCAACGTCTCCAGGTACCACATCAGAACATAGCCGGAACGTAGCTGGAGCGTTATTCGAACTGCAAGGCATCTCACAGCTGAAGGCTTAAAAGCGCACTACAAAAGCATGATATTTACCTCGCTACAAGGGAGAGCTAATTGCCAAAATCCTCTCATTAAATTATACTTACTGCTGCATGAGGCCAAACTGGTAAATGCAATCTTTGATCCGTGGCAGTGGGTAGGTATCGTTCTTTGTGACAGCATTGACTTGCCTATAGTCCCTACAAAACCCATGGCTCCCGTCTGGCTTCGGCACAAGTATGACCGGACTACTCCACGGGCTGAAGGCCCTTGTGATCAGCTGGTTTGAAAAAAATTAAGTCAAGCTCGACCTGCAGTATACTCCTGCGTTGTGGTGAGACACGGTAGGGGGATAGTTTAATGGGAGTTGCATCCCCTACGTCGATGTCGTGCACGGCCAAAGAAGTGAGCCCTGGAGTATCACGGAACACACTGGGAGACTGAGATAAAACAGAGATTAGATGGTTCGCTTGATCAGAGGGAAGATGACATAGTTTAGATGGTAATTCCCTCAAAGCCACTGAATTATACTGAAAGT
This sequence comes from Paralithodes platypus, assembly GCA_032716605.1. Taxonomy (NCBI): domain Eukaryota; kingdom Metazoa; phylum Arthropoda; class Malacostraca; order Decapoda; family Lithodidae; genus Paralithodes; species Paralithodes platypus. The sequence continues at coordinate 33,784,278 of CM064491.1, read as the reverse complement.
TGGATAGGCTACATGACAAGTCAAAGTCTGCATGGATACCTTCAGGCTCTGGAACAGTCTGTTGCGGGTCAGTAAGAGAACTGAAGACTTTGTCCGCACCAGGCTGTTCACAGGTCCTGACATTCACTGCCACAGTGGGAGAATCTGGAGGAGAGGAATCAGGGGACCTATGGTAGGGCTTCAACATATTTATATGGAATACTTGCGTGGGCTTTCTCCTGTCTGGGGTAGTTACTAGATAATCGGTAATGCTCACCCTCCGAATGATCTTATATGGGCCCCTGAACTTGGCAGATAAAGGTTGGCCAAAAAGGGGGAGCAGGACCAAAACCTCATCACCGGGCTTAAACTCCCTCTCACGGGCTTTTCTGTCATACCATTTCTTCATGGAGCTTTTAGCCACTGTCAAGTTTTGAGCGGCAAACTCACATGAGGATCTCAGCCGGGTTTTGAAATCTGAAACATACTTGAGGAGGTTTTGGTTCCCCTCCTGGCCAACTAGGCTATCCTGCAATAGTTGCAAAGGACCTCTTACCTGGTGACCGAAAACTAGCTCATTAGGGGAAAAACCCAGGGATTCAGTTGGAACCTCACGAGTAGCAAATAAAAGAAAAGGTACCCCCTTATCCCACTCAACTCCGGTCTCTGAACAATACTTACGTAACATTCCCTTTAATGTCTGATGATATCGTTCGAGAACCCCTTGACTCTCTGGGTGGTAGGTGCTAGACTTTACATGCTCGATACCCAACTCCTTCAGGGACTGCTGGAAAATGTTAGAGGTAAAATTAGTTCCTTGATCACTTTGCACCTCATGGGGGAAACCCATTCTGGTGAAAAATTTGAGCAGTTCCTTGATTACAGTTGGAGCAGAGGTAGTCCTTAAGGGTATAGCCTCTGGGTAGCGAGTTGCCATGTCCATGATAGTTAATAAATAAATGTTACCTTGGGAAGTCTTAGGCAATGGGCCTACAATGTCCACTACCACCCGAGTAAAAGGATTCTCGAAAACGGGCAAGGGCACCAGAGGATGTACAGGCACCTTCTGATTGGGTTTTCCTGTCATCTGGCAAGTGTGACACACTCTACAACACTCCACTACATCTGCACGCATTCCTGGCCAGTAAAAGTGGGATCTGATTCTGTCTAGAGTTTTTCTCACACCTAGGTGTCCTGCCAATGGTATACAATGTGCCATTTCCATGATATCTCTACGACAAGGTTTGGGGACTACTACTTGATGGACGTCCCAAGCCCCGTCATCGATTGGTCTGTGTGGCGGTCTCCATCTTCGCCACAATACTCCTCCTTTGAGGTAGAAACATTCACCACCCTCCTTCTCACATTCCTCTTCACTCACGGACCTGGCAGCTAACTCCTTGCATTCACTATCATCTCTCTGTAGCTCTACCAGGCCGCTAGGACAATTTGGAGGGGTTTCATGGTCATCGTTAGGGTCAAGATGAGCCATAAAGGTGTCAGATAAATCCACCTCAGTCACATCATCAGGCACAGTTGGAGCATCATTCACACTCTCATCATCCCTTTCATCAACTCTTACATTCGGTACATTTCTGTCTGAGGGAACTGCTACTTGAGACATTGAACGTGTGACAGCACACACAGGGAAAACAGTTGGCATCTCCTTTTCGAGCTCACCGGTTAGTGGCTCGTTAACAGGGGAAAGTGACAAAATGGGGTCTGGTCGGACCTTCTCACCTGCTACATCATTCCCCAAAAGGAGAGTTACCCCAGGCACAGGGATATCTTGGGACCTACACAAAGCTATGGTGGCCTCACCCTGTAGTAACTCACATTCAATTTCGCCTTTTACCAAGTATGCATAAAACTGGCCTCCAGCACCTCTCATTACAACTGGTTCGCCAGGTGGGCACTCAGTGTAAGGATTCACCATGAGGGTGCTAGTAGAACCTGTGTCTCTCAGAATTTTTACCTCATGCATGCAACCATTTAATCTCACGTTGCCAGATGAAATAAAGGGACGGTAACTGTCCTGCACTGATGGTGAAATTATTATTGGCTTAACCCTAGTGGGTTGCACCACACATGCTACTACACCCCTGTCTAGATGGTTTACGTTAGCTGCTAGGTACTCCTTCTGTCGAGAGTCCTGCATTAAAGGAACTTTTGGTGCTAGGTACTCCTTCTGTCGGGAGTCCTGCATTACAGGCACATATGGAGTTTGAGATACGGCGGCAACTGTCTGCCCCGATCTCTCGGTTCTCTCCTTGGCCCAGCACTGATAAGCTAGGTGGCCTCTCTTGCCACAAAAAGTACATACTTTAGGGGATACGGGAACGTTCCCTCTTTGAGCATTACTATTAGTTTGGGGCCCACCTCTGTTACCATTGCCCTGAGTCGCATTTTTAGTTGGGGGAACATTTCTATTTTGGCTAGCTGGGGAAGACGTTATAGGCTTGTGACTGGGTCGGTCAGATTTGTGATTGGGATACTTAAAATTAGAACTAGAATTATCGTAGGGCTTCTTTCCACGAAATTTGTTGTTGAGCACGTATGTGTCAGCCATGTCAGCAGCGTCGGCAAGACAATCTACCTTTTTCCCCTTTAAATGATAGGATACAGAAGAATCAATTTTCCATAGGAAATTTTCTAACAGGACCAACTCCTTCAGATCGTTGTAGCTTGTGACTTTCTTACTCTTGACCCAATGATTGAAAGTTTTAGTCATGGTCCTGGCAAATACCTTATGGGTTTCTTCTACTTTCTTCTGGTTTTTACGGAAAGATTGCCTGTAAGCCTCAGGCTGCAATTGATAGGTTTTTAGGATAGCTTCTTTGAGATTGTCATAATCCTGCCTAACTTCTGCTACTTCTGACAAATACGTGGCTCGAGCCTGCCCTGTCAAAACAGTTTGTAACATAAAAGGCCATTGATCTCTTGTCCACTTCATACCTCCAGCAACTTCCTCAAACAAAACAAAGAAATCCTGCACATTATCCTCAGTGAAAGGTGGAATGACACTAGTCATAGTCAATCCCAGAGGGGGAGCAATTTCGGGAGCATTTGTATTGACATTTAGTTGAGCCGTACGATATTGATATTCACATTTTATGCTAGTTTCTTCGGTATTTGCTTTTATTCTGGCTAGTTCTAGTTCAACATTTAGTCTGGCTTGTTCGGGTCTTTATTCTGGCTAGTTCCAGTACTTGATCACCGGTCAAACCAGGTGGCAATTGTTCATCAAGTTGGCTAGGTTTACTAGGGATCCCACCAACTGCTCCGTCACCCTCCCCGCCTTCTACAGGGAACAGGTGGGTTTTTATGGTCTGAGCCACCTCTACTTTAGACATGTTTGAGACAGTTAATTGGAGATGTGAGGCAAGCACTTTCAGTTCGGATTTTGACAGACAGTCAATATCAGGGGCTGTGGGTTCTGATTCTATGAAAACTCGAGCATCTTCGTCATTAATTAGTTGAGGCATGATTAATATTTGATTTTTAAGTAGTGAAACGTTAATGAAACTGAGTGAAACTGTATGAAACGAATCCTGGCAAGGTCGCCACTCTTCTGTTACGTATCTTGATCCTCAAGTGGTTAACTTGATGAATCTAGATAGCACAGAGATATATATTAAGGTATCAGTCAGCTGAAGGCAAAACAAAAGTAAAATCTAATAAAAAAAAATTCCTGTTGTTGCTTCCTTTCCTTTTGGATCTTAGGACTTGGTATCCTTTATTGACTGATACTCTTTAATTATGAAAAATACTGAAACTAATTAAAGTCATGTAGTATTTATAAAGAATTATTATTTAACCGAAGCTTAGTAGGCTATGGTTATGAACCGAATAAGTTATAGCTAAAGAAGGACTATTAATTTTATAAAAAGTCTTGAAAGATAAATATTAAAGTAAGAATATTTCTGTCTCTTACCCTTTTTGAAATGAATAGATAGTTTTCTTATATGTCCTTTTATTTATATTTAATGTAATTATTCTTGGTTCTTGTCTTACGTTAATAGTATTATATTATTATTATCATCAGGAGTAATATCAAAGTCACATAAAAAGTTAGATATATATTTAATAATTAGTTAAATGTATTTCTTAACCACGTAACATTGAGGTTTGATTATGAGTAAATAAAGTTACAGGATCGTTTCATAGATTCGATTCAGGTCTCACTCAAATAATATGAAAAGCAAAATATAATATTTTGAAGCAAAAGAATTTTCTTCAGCTTAGGAAATCACTATAAGTAATATTAACACAGCCATGTTAGTCTAAGGCGATATTACTAATACGAGACAATAGCATCACCGTACTAAGCACCATTAAGCAATGTAAGCTTAATTAAAAGAAAATGAAAGAACTCGTAAGTATTAATATAAAACAATAGTATTACTTTCATCATAACCCAATTACTTAAAGAGTTGCTTTAGTCCACAAGTTAGTCAACTAAAATAGTTAAGTACATAATAGTAGCGTTAACGTTAATTCGCAATCAAATAGTTAAACACATAATAGTAGCGTTAACGTTAATTCGCAATCAAATAGTTAAACACATAAATAGTAGCGTTAACGTTAATTCGTAATCAAATAGTTAAACACATAATAGTAGCGTTCACGTTAATTCCCAATTAAATAGTTAAACACATAATAGTAGCGTTCACGTTAATTCCCAATCAAATAGTTAAACACATAATAATAGTGTTCACGTTAATTCGCAATTAAATAGTTAAACACATAATAGTAGTGTTCACGTTAATTCCCAATCAAATAGTTTAAACACATAATGATAGTGTTCACGTTAATTCGCAATTAAATAGTTAAACACATAATAGTAGTGTTCACGTTAATTCCCAATCACATATCTCACTAACCAACATAACGTAAGTGTTTACACCGAACACACTTAACACACATTTATATAATCTGACTGACAGTCACAATCCCATTATAATACTTCACCCCGTCTTCCTCCAGCTGCAAGTTCACCTTCCCCAACTCCAAATGAGACTGATTTGAATGCCCACAACTCGGGTCTTATATACCAAACAATGATGGTGTAGGAACGAATCAGGAGGCGGGGGTGGTGCCTGCTCCAATCATAGCTCCTCGAGTCGCATAACAGGTGCGTGGTCCACTCACAGCTCCTGGCGTCGATCATACGTCATAGCATCGGTCATCGAGGTGTGAAGGCTAGCATGCTGGTATGGGCGAGATGGTTTGCCCACTCGCTCGTTCGCTCGCTAGTCTGCTTCACCGTTTGGGTAGTGGGCTCCTTCAACTCTAATTCTAACTCTTAAATTAACATACAGGGCTCCGTATGTCAGACCTCCCCCCTAGAAAAGAGTTTAAGGAGTATAGTACATAATATTAAACATAATACATAAATAGATTCACCACCAGATTGGCAACAGCAAGATTATAATGAGGATATAATAAGGATATCACCCAAAGTAGGCAACGTCTCCAGGTACCACATCAGAACATAGCCGGAACGTAGCTGGAGCGTTATTCGAACTGCAAGGCATCTCACAGCTGAAGGCTTAAAAGCGCACTACAAAAGCATGATATTTACCTCGCTACAAGGGAGAGCTAATTGCCAAAATCCTCTCATTTAATTATACTTACTGCTGCATGAGGCCAACCTGGTAAATGCAATCTTTGATCCGTGGCAGTGGGTAGGTATCGTTCTTTGTGACAGCATTGACTTGCCTATAGTCCCTACAAAACCTATGGCTCCCGTCTGGCTTTGGCACAAGTATGACCGGACTACTCCACGGGCTTAAGGCCCTTGTGATCAGCTGGTTTGAAAAAATTAAGTCAAGCTCGACCTGCAGTATACTCCTGCGTTGTGGTGAGACACGGTAGGGGGATAGTTTAATGGGAGTTGCATCCCCTACGTCGATGTCGTGCACGGCCAAAGAAGTGAGCCCTGGAGTATCACGGAACACACTGGGAGACTGAGATAAAACAGAGATTAGTTGGTTCGCTTGATCAGAGGGAAGATGACATAGTTTAGATGGTAATTCCCTCAAAGCCACTGAATTATACTGAAAGTTGGATAGGCTACATGACAAGTCAAAGTCTGCATGGATACCTTCAGGCTCTGGAACAGTCTGTTGCGGGTCAGTAAGAGAACTGAAGACTTTGTCCGCACCAGGCTGTTCACAGGTCCTGACATTCACTGCCACAGTGGGAGAATCTGGAGGAGAGGAATCAGGGGACCTATGGTAGGGCTTCAACATATTTATATGGAATACTTGCGTGGGCTTTCTCCTGTCTGGGGTAGTTACTAGATAATCGGTAATGCTCACCCTCCGAATGATCTTATATGGGCCCCTGAACTTGGCAGATAAAGGTTGGCCAAAAAGGGGGAGCAGGACCAAAACCTCATCACCGGGCTTAAACTCCCTCTCACAGGCTTTTCTGTCATACCATTTCTTCATGGAGCTTTTAGCCACTGTCAAGTTTTGAGCGGCAAACTCACATGAGGATCTCAGCCGGGTTTTGAAATCTGAAACATACTTGAGGAGGTTTTGGTTCCCCTCCTGGCCAACTAGGCTATCCTGCAATAGTTGCAAAGGACCTCTTACCTGGTGACCGAAAACTAGCTCATTAGGGGAAAAACCCAGGGATTCAGTTGGAACCTCACGAGTAGCAAATAAAAGAAAAGGTACCCCCTTATCCCACTCAACTCCGGTCTCTGTACAATACTTACGTAACATTCCCTTTAATGTCTGATGATATCGTTCGAGAACCCCTTGACTCTCTGGGTGGTAGGTGCTAGACTTTACATGCTCGATACCCAACTCCTTCAGGGACTGCTGGAAAATGTTAGAGGTAAAATTAGTTCCTTGATCACTTTGCACCTCATGGGGGAAACCCATTCTGGTGAAGAATTTGAGCAGTTCCTTGACAGTTGGAGCAGAGGTAGTCCTTAAGGGTATAGCCTCTGGGTAGCGAGTTGCCATGTCCATGATAGTTAATAAATAAATGTTACCTTGGGAAGTCTTAGGCAATGGGCCTACAATGTCCACTACCACCCGAGTAAAAGGATTCTCGAAAACGGGCAAGGGCACCAGAGGATGTACAGGCACCTTCTGATTGGGTTTTCCTGTCATCTGGCAAGTGTGACACACTCTACAACACTCCACTACATCTGCACGCATTCCTGGCCAGTAAAAGTGGGCTCTGATTCTGTCTAGAGTTTTTCTCACACCTAGGTGTCCTGCCAATGGTATACAATGTGCCATTTCCATGATATCTCTACGACAAGGTTTGGGGACTACTACTTGATGGACGTCCCAAGCCCCGTCATCGATTGGTCTGTGTGGCGGTCTCCATCTTCGCCACAATACTCCTCCTTTGAGGTAGAAACATTCACCACCCTCCTTCTCACATTCCTCTTCACTCACGGACCTGGCAGCTAACTCCTTGCATTCACTATCATCTCTCTGTAGCTCTACCAGGCCGCTAGGACAATTTGGAGGGGTTTCATGGTCATCGTTAGGGTCAAGATGAGCCATAAAGGTGTCAGATAAATCCACCTCAGTCACATCATCAGGCACAGTTGGAGCATCATTCACACTCTCATCATCCCTTTCATCAACTCTTACATTCGGTACATTTCTGTCTGAGGGAACTGCTACTTGAGACATTGAACGTGTGTCAGCACACACAGGGAAAACAGTTGGCATCTCCTTTTCGAGCTCACCGGTTAGTGGCTCGTTAACAGGGGAAAGTGACAAAATGGGGTCTGGTCGGACCTTCTCACCTGCTACATCATTCCCCAAAAGGAGTGTTACCCCAGGCACAGGGATATCTTGGGACCTACACAAAGCTATGGTGGCCTCACCCTGTAGTAACTCACATTCAATTTCGCCTTTTACCAAGTATGCATAAAACTGGCCTCCAGCACCTCTCATTACAACTGGTTCGCCAGGTGGGCACTCAGTGTAAGGATTCACCATGAGGGTGCTAGTAGAACCTGTGTCTCTCAGAATTTTTACCTCATGCATACAACCATTTAATCTCACGTTGCCAGATGAAATAAAGGGACGGTAACTGTCCTGCACTGATGGTGAAATTATTATTGGCTTAACCCTAGTGGGTTGCACCACACATGCTACTACACCCCTGTCTAGATGATTTACGTTAGCTGCTAGGTACTCCTTCTGTCGAGAGTCCTGCATTAAAGGAACTTTTGGTGCTAGGTACTCCTTCTGTCGGGAGTCCTGCATTACAGGCACATATGGAGTTTGAGATACGGCGGCAACTGTCTGCCCCGATCTCTCGGTTCTCTCCTTGGCCCAGCACTGATAAGCTAGGTGGCCTCTCTTGCCACAAAAAGTACATACTTTAGGGGATACGGGAACGTTCCCTCTTTGAGCATTACTATTAGTTTGGGGCCCACCTCTGTTACCATTGCCCTGAGTCGCATTTTTAGTTGGGGGAACATTTCTATTTTGGCTAGCTGGGGAAGACGTTATAGGCTTGTGACTGGGTCTGTCAGATTTGTGATTGGGATACTTAAAATTAGAACTAGAATTATCGTAGGGCTTCTTTCCACGAAATTTGTTGTTGAGCACGTATGTGTCAGCCATGTCAGCGGCGTCGGCAAGACAATCTACCTTTTTCCCCTTTAAATGATAGGATACAGAAGAATCAATTTTCCATAGGAAATTTTCTAACAGGACCAACTCCTTCAGATCGTTGTAGCTTGTGACTTTCTTACTCTTGACCCAATGATTGAAAGTTTTAGTCATGGTCCTGGCAAATACCTTATGGGTTTCTTCTACTTTCTTCTGGTTTTTACGGAAAGATTGCCTGTAAGCCTCAGGCTGCAATTGATAGGTTTTTAGGATAGCTTCTTTGAGATTGTCATAATCCTGCCTAACTTCTGCTACTTCTGACAAATACGTGGCTCGAGCCTGCCCTGTCAAAACAGTTTGTAACATAAAAGGCCATTGATCTCTTGTCCACTTCATACCTCCAGCAACTTCCTCAAACAAAACAAAGAAATCCTGCACATTATCCTCAGTGAAAGGTGGAATGACACTAGTCATAGTCAATCCCAGAGGGGGAGCAATTTCGGGAGCATTTGTATTGACATTTAGTTGAGCCGTACGATATTGATATTCACATTTTATGCTAGTTTCTTCGGTATTTGCTTTTATTCTGGCTAGTTCTAGTTCAACATTTAGTCTGGCTTGTTCGGTCTTTATTCTGGCTAGTTCCAGTACTTGATCACCGGTCAAACCAGGTGGCAATTGTTCATCAAGTTGGCTAGGTTTACTAGGGATCCCACCAACTGCTCCGTCACCCTCCTTGCCTTCTACAGGGAACAGGTGGGTTTTTATGGTCTGAGCCACCTCTACTTTAGACATGTTTGAGACAGTTAATTGGAGATGTGAGGCAAGCACTTTCAGTTCGGATTTTGACAGACAGTCAATATCAGGGGCTGTGGGTTCTGATTCTATGAAAACTCGAGCATCTTCTTCATTAATTAGTTGAGGCATGATTAATATTTGATTTTTAAGTAGTGAAACTTTAATGAAACTGAGTGAAACTGTATGAAACGAATCCTGGCAAGGTCGCCACTCTTCTGTTACGTATCTTGATCCTCAAGTGGTTAACTTGATGAATCTAGATAGCACAGAGATATATATTAAGGTATCAGTCAGCTGAAGGCAAAACAAAAGTAAAATCTAATAACATAAATTCCTGTTGTTGCTTCCTTTCCTTTTGGATCTTAGGACTTGGTATCCTTTATTGACTGATACTCTTTAATTATGAAAAATACTAAAACTAACACAGTGTGGTAATCCCGACACTGACTTACGGAAGCGAAGCATGGACGTTGGTTGAGAGACTCAGACCAAGAGTGAGAGCAGTGGAAATGAATTACTTAAGGAGTGCGTGCGGAGTTACATGGAGGGATAGACAGACTAATGAGGAAGTAAGAAGGAGGTGTGGTGTGGAGGTAGATGTGCTGGAAAGTGTGAAAAGGAACAACTTGAGATGGTTCGGCCATATGGAACGTATGGAAAGCGAGAGAATGACATAAGAGGGTGTATGAGAGCGAGCGTGGAGGGACAGAGGGGGAGAGGTAGACCGAATATGAGGTGGAAGGATGGAGTGAGGAAGTACATGAACGAAGGTGGTGCTGGTTGGGGGGAGGGGCGTCGACTGACTGGGGACAGAGGTGCATGGGGGCGGTTCGTTCGTGGCCACCCCTTCGGGGATCACGGCGTCAGGCAATAGATAGATAGATAGACTAAAACTAATTAAAGTCATGTAGTATTTATAAAGAATTATTATGTAACCGAAGCTTAGTAGGCTATGGTTATGAACCGAATAAGTTATAGCTAAAGAAGGACTATTAATTTTATAAAAAGTCTTGAAAGATAAATATTAAAGTAAGAATATTTCTGTCTCTTACCCTTTTTGAAATGAATAGATTTCTTCTATGTCCTTTTATTTATATTTAATGTAATTATTCTTGGTTCTTGTCTTACGTTAATAGTATTATATTATTATTATCATCAGGAGTAATATCAAAGTCACATAAAAAGTTAGATATATATTTAATAATTAGTTAAATGTATTTCTTAACCACGTAACATTGAGGTTTGATTATGAGTAAATAAAGTTACAGGATCGTTTCATAGATTCGATTCAGGTCTCACTCAAATAATATGAAAAGCAAAATATAATATTTTGAAGCAAAAGAATTTTCTTCAGCTTAGAAAATCACTATAAGTAATATTAACACAGCCATGTTAGTCTAAGGCGATATTACTAATATGAGACAATAGCATCACCGTACTAAGCACCATTAAGCAATGTAAGCTTAATTAAAAGAAAATGAAAGAACTCGTAAGTATTAATATAAAACAATAGTATTACTTTCATCATAACCCAATTACTTAAAAGATTTGCTTTAGTCCACAAGTTAGTCAACTAAAATAGTTAAGTACATAATAGTAGCGTTAACGTTAATTCGCAATCAAATAGTTAAACACATAATAATAGCGTTAACGTTAATTCGCAATCAAATAGTTAAACACATAAATAGTAGCGTTAACGTTAATTCGTAATCAAATAGTTAAACACATAATAGTAGCGTTCACGTTAATTCCCAATTAAATAGTTAAACACATAATAGTAGCGTTCACGTTAATTCCCAATCAATAGTTAAACACATAATAATAGTGTTCACGTTAATTCGCAATTAAATAGTTAAACACATAATAGTAGTGTTCACGTTAATTCCCAATCAAATAGTTAAACACATAATAATAGTGTTCACGTTAATTCGCAATTAAATAGTTAAACACATAATATTAGTGTTCACGTTAATTCCCAATCACATATCTCACTAATCAACATAACATAAGTGTTTACACCGAACACACTTAACACACATTTATATAATCTGACTGACAGTCACAATCCCATTATAATACTTCACCCCGTCTTCCTCCAGCTGCAAGTTCACCTTCCCCAACTCCAAATGAGACTGATTTGAATGCCCACAACTCGGGTCTTATATACCAAACAATGATGGTGTAGGAACGAATCAGGAGGCGGCGGGTGATGCCTGCTCCAATCATAGCTCCTCGAGTCGCATAACAGGTGCGTGGTCCACTCACAGCTCCTGGCGTCGATCATACGTCATAGCATCGGTCATCGAGGTGTGAAGGCTAGCATGCTGGTATGGGGCGAGATGGTTTGCCCACTCGCTCATTCGCTAGTCTGCTTCACCGTTTGGGTAGTGGGCTCCTTCAACTCTAATTCTAACTCTTAAATTAACATACAGGGCTCCGTATGTCAGACCTCCCCCCTAGAAAAGAGTTTAAGGAGTATAGTACATAATATTAAACATAATACATAAATAGATTCACCACCAGATTGGCAACAGCAAGATTATAATGAGGATATAATAAGGATATCACCCAAAGTAGGCAACGTCTCCAGGTACCACATCAGAACATAGCCGGAACGTAGCTGGAGCGTTATTCGAACTGCAAGGCATCTCACAGCTGAAGGCTTAAAAGCGCACTACAAAAGCATGATATTTACCTCGCTACAAGGGAGAGCTAATTGCCAAAATCCTCTCATTAAATTATACTTACTGCTACATGAGGCCAACCTGGTAAATGCAATCTTTGATCCGTGGCAGTGGGTAGGTATCGTTCTTTGTGACAGCATTGACTTGCCTATAGACCCTACAAAACCTATGGCTCCCGTCTGGCTTTGGCACAAGTATGACCGGACTACTCCACTGGCTTAAGGCCCTTGTGATCAGCTGGTTTGAAAAAATTAAGTCAAGCTCGACCTGCAGTATACTCCTGCGTTGTGGCGAGACACGGTAGGGGGATAGTTTAATGGGAGTTGCATCCCCTACGTCGATGTCGTGCACGGCCAAAGAAGTGAGCCCTGGAGTATCACGGAACACACTGGGAGACTGAGATAAAACAGAGATTAGTTGGTTCGCTTGATCAGAGGGAAGATGACATAGTTTAGATGGTAATTCCCTCAAAGCCACTGAATTATACTGAAAGTTGGATAGGCTACATGACAAGTCAAAGTCTGCATGGATACCTTCAGGCTCTGGAACAGTCTGTTGCGGGTCAGTAAGAGAACTGAAGACTTTGTCCGCACCAGGCTGTTCACAGGTCCTGACATTCACTGCCACAGTGGGAGAATCTGGAGGAGAGGAATCAGGGGACCTATGGTAGGGCTTCAACATATTTATATGGAATACTTGCGTGGGCTTTCTCCTGTCTGGGGTAGTTACTAGATAATCGGTAATGCTCACCCTCCGAATGATCTTATATGGGCCCCTGAACTTGGCAGATAAAGGTTGGCCAAAAAGGGGGAGCAGGACCAAAACCTCATCACCGGGCTTAAACTCCCTCTCACAGGCTTTTCTGTCATACCATTTCTTCATGGAGCTTTTAGCCACTGTCAAGTTTTGAGCGGCAAACTCACATGAGGATCTCAGCCGGGTTTTGAAATCTGAAACATACTTGAGGAGGTTTTGGTTCCCCTCCTGGCCAACTAGGCTATCCTGCAATAGTTGCAAAGGACCTCTTACCTGGTGACCGAAAACTAGCTCATTAGGGGAAAAACCCAGGGATTCAGTTGGAACCTCACGAGTAGCAAATAAAAGAAAAGGTACCCCCTTATCCCACTCAACTCCGGTCTCTGTACAATACTTACGTAACATTCCCTTTAATGTCTGATGATATCGTTCGAGAACCCCTTGACTCTCTGGGTGGTAGGTGCTAGACTTTACATGCTCGATACCCAACTCCTTCAGGGACTGCTGGAAAATGTTAGAGGTAAAATTAGTTCCTTGATCACTTTGCACCTCATGGGGGAAACCCATTCTGGTGAAGAATTTGAGCAGTTCCTTGATAACAGTTGGAGCAGAGGTAGTCCTTAAGGGTATAGCCTCTGGGTAGCGAGTTGCCATGTCCATGATAGTTAATAAATAAATGTTACCTTGGGAAGTCTTAGGCAATGGGCCTACAATGTCCACTACCACCCGAGTAAAAGGATTCTCGAAAACGGGCAAGGGCACCAGAGGATGTACAGGCACCTTCTGATTGGGTTTTCCTGTCATCTGGCAAGTGTGACACACTCTACAACACTCCACTACATCTGCACACATTCCTGGCCAGTAAAAGTGGGCTCTGATTCTGTCTAGAGTTTTTCTCACACCTAGGTGTCCTGCCAATGGTATACAATGTGCCATTTCCATTATATCTCTACGACAAGGTTTGGGGACTACTACTTGATGGACGTCCCAAGCCCCGTCATCGATTGATCTGTGTGGCGGTCTCCATCTTCGCCACAATACTCCTCCTTTGAGGTAGAAACATTCACCACCCTCCTTCTCACATTCCTCTTCACTCACGGACCTGGCAGCTAACTCCTTGCATTCACTATCATCTCTCTGTAGCTCTACCAGGCCGCTAGGGCAATTTGGAGGGGTTTCATGGTCATCGTTAGGGTCAAGATGAGCCATAAAGGTGTCAGATAAATCCACCTCAGTCACATCATCAGGCACAGTTGGAGCATCATTCACACTCTCATCATCCCTTTCATCAACTCTTACATTCGGTATATTTCTGTCTGAGGGAACTGCTACTTGAGACATTGAACGTTTGTCAGCACACACAGGGAAAACAGTTGGCAACTCCTTGTCGAGCTCACCGGTTAGTGGCTCGTTAACAGGGGAAAGTGACAAAATGGGGGCTGGTTGGACCTTCTCACCTGCTACATCATTCCCCAAAAGGAGTGTTACCCCAGGCACAGGGATATCTTGGGACCTACACAAAGCTATGGTGGCCTCACCCTGTAGTAACTCACATTCAATTTCGCCTTTTACCAAGTATGCATAAAACTGGCCTCCAGCACCTCTCATTACAACTGGTTCGCCAGGTGGGCACTCAGTGTAAGGATTCACCATGAGGGTGCTAGTAGAACCTGTGTCTCCAGAATTTTTACCTCATGCATACAACCATTTAATCTCACGTTGCCAGATGAAATAAAGGGACGGTAACTGTCCTGCACTGATGGTGAAATTATTATTGGCTTAACCCTAGTGGGTTGCACCACACATGCTACTACACCCCTGTCTAGATGATTTACGTTAGCTGCTAGGTACTCCTTCTGTCGAGAGTCCTGCATTAAAGGAACTTTTGGTGCTAGGTACTCCTTCTGTCGGGAGTCCTGCATTACAGGCACATATGGAGTTTGAGATACGGCGGCAACTGTCTGCCCCGATCTCTCGGTTCTCTCCTTGGCCCAGCACTGATAAGCTAGGTGGCCTCTCTTGCCACAAAAAGTACATACTTTAGGGGATACGGGAACGTTCCCTCTTTGAGCATTACTATTAGTTTGGGGCCCACCTCTGTTACCATTGCCCTGAGTCGCATTTTTAGTTGGGGGAACATTTCTATTTTGGCTAGCTGGGGAAGACGTTATAGGCTTGTGACTGGGTCTGTCAGATTTGTGATTGGGATACTTAAAATTAGAACTAGAATTATCGTAGGGCTTCTTTCCACGAAATTTGTTGTTGAGTACGTATGTGTCAGCCATGTCAGCGGCGTCGGCAAGACAATCTACCTTTTTCCCCTTTAAATGATAGGATACAGAAGAATCAATTTTCCATAGGAAATTTTCTAACTGGACCAACTCCTTCAGATCGTTGTAGCTTGTGACTCTCTTACTCTTGACCCAATGATTGAAAGTTTTAGTCATGGTCCTGGCAAATACCTTATGGGTTTCTTCTACTTTCTTCTGGTTTTTACGGAAAGATTGCCTGTAAGCCTCAGGCTGCAATTGATAGGTTTTTAGGATAGCTTCTTTGAGATTGTCATAATCCTGCCTAACTTCTGCTACTTCTGACAAATACGTGGCTCGAGCCTGCCCTGTCAAAACAGTTTGTAACATAAAAGGCCATTGATCTCTTGTCCACTTCATACCTCCAGCAACTTCCTCAAACAAAACAAAGAAATCCTGCACATTATCCTCAGTGAAAGGTGGAATGACACTAGTCATAGTCAATCCCAGAGGGGGAGCAATTTCGGGAGCATTTGTATTGACATTTAGTTGAGCCGTACGATATTGATATTCACATTTTATGCTAGTTTCTTCGGTATTTGCTTTTATTCTGGCTAGTTCTAGTTCAACATTTAGTCTGGCTTGTTCGGTCTTTATTCTGGCTAGTTCCAGTACTTGATCACCGGTCAAACCAGGTGGCAATTGTTCATCAAGTTGGCTAGGTTTACTAGGGATCCCACCAACTGCTCCGTCACCCTCCTTGCCTTCTACAGGGAACAGGTGGGTTTTTATGGTCTGAGCCACCTCTACTTTAGACATGTTTGAAACAGTTAATTGGAGATGTGAGGCAAGCACTTTCAGTTCGGATTTTGACAGACAGTCAATATCAGGGGCTGTGGGTTCTGATTCTATGAAAACTCGAGCATCTTCGTTATTAATTAGTTGAGGCATGATTAATATTTGATTTTTTAAGTAGTGAAACTTTAATGAAACTGAGTGAAACTGTATGAAACGAATCCTGGCAAGGTCGCCACTCTTCTGTTACGTATCTTGATCCTCAAGTGGTTAACTTGATGAATCTAGATAGCACAGAGATATATATTAAGGTATCAGTCAGCTGAAGGCAAAACAAAAGTAAAATCTAATAACATAAATTCCTGTTGTTGCTTCCTTTCCTTTTGGATCTTAGGACTTGGTATCCTTTATTGACTGATACTCTTTAATTATGAAAAATACTAAAACTAATTAAAGTCATGTAGTATTTATAAAGAATTATTATGTAACCGAAGCTTAGTAGGCTATGGTTATGAACCGAATAAGTTATAGCTAAAGAAGGACTATTAATTTTATAAAAAGTCTTGAAAGATAAATATTAAAGTAAGAATATTTCTGTCTCTTACCCTTTTTGAAATGAATAGATAGTTTTCTTCTATGTCCTTTTATTTATATTTAATGTAATTATTCTTGGTTCTTGTCTTACGTTAATAGTATTATATTATTATTATCATCAGGAGTAATATCAAAGTCACATAAAAAGTTAGATATATATTTAATAATTAGTTAAATTTATTTCTTAACCACGTAACATTGAGGTTTGATTATGAGTAAATAAAGTTACAGGATCGTTTCATAGATTCGATTCAGGTCTCACTCAAATAATATGAAAAGCAAAATATAATATTTTGAAGCAAAAGAATTGTCTTCAGCTTAGAAAATCACTATAAGTAATATTAACACAGCCATGTTAGTCTAAGGCGATATTACTAATATGAGACAATAGCATCACCGTACTAAGCACCATTAAGCAATGTAAGCTTAATTAAAAGAAAATGAAAGAACTCGTAAGTATTAATATAAAACAATAGTATTACTTTCATCATAACCCAATTACTTAAAGATTTGCTTTAGTCCACAAGTTAGTCAACTAAAATAGTTAAGTACATAATAGTAGCGTTAACGTTAATTCGCAATCAAATAGTTAAACACATAATAATAGCGTTAACGTTAATTCGCAATCAAATAGTTAACACATAAATAGTAGCGTTAACATTAATTCGTAATCAAATAGTTAAACACATAATAGTAGCGTTCACGTTAATTCCCAATTAAATAGTTAAACACATAATAGTAGCGTTCACGTTAATTCCCAATCAAATAGTTAAACACATAATAATAGTGTTCACGTTAATTCGCAATTAAATAGTTAAACACATAATAGTACATTCACGTTAATTCCCAATCACATATCTCACTAACCACATAACATAAGTGTTTACACCGAACACACTAAACACATTTATATAATCTGACTGACAGTCACAATCCCATTATAATACTTCACCCCGTCTTCCTCCAGCTGCAAGTTCACCTTCCCCAACTCCAAATGAGACTGATTTGAATGCCCACAACTCGGGTCTTATATACCAAACAATGATGGTGTAGGAACGAATCAGGAGGCGGCGGGTGATGCCTGCTCCAATCATAGCTCCTTGAGTCGCATAACAGGTGCGTGGTCCACTCACAGCTCCTGGCGTCGATCATACGTCATAGCATCGGTCATCGAGGTGTGAAGGCTAGCATGCTGGTATGGGGCGAGATGGTTTGCCCACTCGCTCGTTCGCTAGTCTGCTTCACCGTTTGGGTAGTGGGCTCCTTCAACTCTAATTCTAACTCTTAAATTAACATACAGGGCTCCGTATGTCAGAATATATATATATATATATATATATATATATATATATATATATATATATATGTATTTATTTTTTATTTATTTTTTTATTTGCTTGATTGGCTTGGGGTTGTTTGATGTTGTTTGCAGTTGTTTGACCTCGGGTGGTTTGATTGTATGTTTAGCTTGCTTTTCCTTACTTGGCATTCATTTCTTGGTTGGATTTAGGTTGCATTTCTTTTCAGGTTGTTTGTTGGCTTCATATTGTTGGCTTGGTTCCATGCTTGATCTGTTGAGGTTGCTTGCTTGAACCATTCAGATTGGTTGTTATAAACCTTCACGTTGTTTGATTAATCCCATCAGATTGGTTGTTTGATTTATGTTACTTATTTGAACCCTTCAGAGTTCTTGTTGAATCCTTCAGGTTGCTTGGTTGACTTCTGGTTGCATGCTTTGCTTCAGGTTGCGAGATGAACTAAGTTGCTCTTATTAGATAAAGTAATATACTGTATAATTGCCTACCCTATGTTCGTCGAAAGTGAATACTTCATATCGATAAACATAGAAATTAGTTTACTAAATTATATATATATATATATATATACAGTATATATATATATATATATATATATATATATATATACTATTGCCTTTTTTTATCATACTAGGACCTTCAAATCAAGCACTTATTAATCAACATAATCTATAATATATCGTCAATGGCATATTTTTTAGATGACATGATATATCATAAAATTATTACATAGGCTAAATAGGCTATATTCGGTTGGCTGTATTGAGAGAGACAATTGTGCATGTAGGCTAACAGTTCAGGCATGAATCTTCATATAGTTCACTTACACACAAACCTGAGGTGCATGTAAGCAAATCTGACATTTCAATGTAAATTGACTTGAATGGTCTCTCTCTCTCTCTCTCTCTCTCTCTCTCTCTCTCTCTCTCTCTCAACTCTTGTTTTTGTAACTTGCTATTACACTTTATGAGATTAAGTTATATTAACCAGTCAAGTGGATGATGTATGTTGGTGTTCACAATTTCCCTGTTACTGTTGTTATATTGACGCAGGCTTGTTTATGTTTGGATATATTCTCTATACTCAATTGTGTTGGTGGTGTAATGGCTTAGATGCTTATGTTCTGGGTATGGTGTTCCGAGTTCGAATCCCGGGAGGATCATATGCTTTCATTAATGTATTCAAGTGCATTGGGGTTTGTAATAGATGATTAAAGTTCAGAACGGGGTGTTCCTTAATTCATGTTTGCAGGTTCAGTAAAATTGACTTAACTATTTATGTCTACTTCGTTAAAAAAGGAAAAACAAAAGTAAATAACATCGAAATCAAAAATGGAAAGTTCAGTTTATATACCGTACTGTATAGCTTACTGTTCGCCTTCTGTGTTTTGTTTGTTCTGTCGATAGATTTTATTTGTATAATTCCTGCGAAGCAAAACTTCGTCTATACATTAGGCTACCATAGCGCAGTTGGGATATATGTACATGCTCAGATTAATATGCAGGATTCGAAACTGCATAATATAATTATCGTAGGCTTGTGCATATTTCTTTAACTGTCTTGATAGCGTAATGCATAGGTGCGCGGAATTTCGATGTGAGTATCCTAGTTCGAGTCCTTGGAGTGCCACATGTATTTGTTGATTTCATTAATTGAGTTTAGATGTGAAGTTGGTTGGTGGAAAACGCATAATAATTAAATCATGTTCAATAGAATAAAAAGTTTAACATTGTGTTTCAGGGCTTTCATAACCTCCCAAATATACACGGCCAGAACAAAAATATATACAGTACAGATATTTGTTTGGAAAGGAAGTCTTTGTTATTTGTTTCTTTTTTTCCCAGTTGGGGCCACTGGATTTTGAGTAAATTATCAATGAATATTATTATTTCATAATAATGGAATGATATTACGTTATTCTTCCTGTGTTCTCAGCTTTGAAGGGGAGATGGTTCCCTTTTTGGGCGATTTTTACATGTAGTCATTATTTTTCTAGTTTCCTCCATATACCTCCATCAAATTAAAAACAAATATCCATTAGATCCCCCTTCTAGATTAATTTGTACATTTTTCGGTTGAAAATTTTCCCGGCCGAAGGCCAGTTCTTCCAATATTACAGGCTCACTATCGTTCGCCAGGGAGTAAATCGACACCTAAATAGCACAAAAGGTCTAAATATTGACGACGAAATGGGGCGAAAAGTCTTAAAATCGACTAACTAATGGGGCAAACATCTTAACATCTGAAAACTAATGGGGCTAAACATGAGGGTGAAAGTGGTCCAGAAAACCGGCCCATCCCCCCTTTAGGTTTTTGTGTTCCTAGTTGGTTGGGTCCATGAATAAAGGGTCCAGGGGGGATCTGTTAGGGACCACAAGGGGATCAAGGAGTAGTGAAGATTGAGAACCACTGGTGGTCTAAACAAAATTCTCTAAGAGTGTTCATGTTTCAGATCAGTTCACTCAGACACTTGCACAGGGATGTTCTCGGACAGCATGATGGGTGGGGGTCTTAAGGGAAGGATAATGCTAGTTATATTTGTATTGCTTAGCTGGTATTATGTGTTTACTAAATCTTCAAGCTGGTATTATGCGTTTACTAAATCTTCAATTCAATGTACTTATGAAGCATTAATATTAGTTGTGAAATTATAGCTTATTAAGTGTATATATTCCTATAAAACAAATCTTAACGTCCTCCTTGTTATGAAGAGGAATCCAGTAGAATGGAAGTTGTCGTACCTTTCTAAGACACTCATAACTCTCTCTCGGTATGAAACCATCCATTCGTTTATACCTCCGACACGAAGTTGGACAGAGGTTATGTTTTTGCTTCCGTTTGTCTGTTTGTTTGTAAACAAGATATCTCAAAAGTTATTATAACCGATATTCAAGGAAATTGGTGGGCAGATAGGATATGCACCAAGGAAGAAGTTTATAATTTAGTAGGTGATCGGTAGATTGCATACTTCCGCCAGCGTAGGAGGCACGAAGTTATAAATCGATTATCATGAAATGTTGATGGGCAGGCGTGGAAGGTGTGTGTGTGTGTGTTGTGTGTGTGTGTGTGTGTGTGTGTGTGTGTGTGTGTGTGTGTGTGTGTGTGTGTGTGTGTGTGTGTGTGTGTGTGTGTGTGTGTGTGTGTGTGTGTGTGTGTGTGTGTGTGTGTGTGTGTTGTGTGTGTGTGTGCGCGCAATGGGGAGGTAGGCCTATGTGTGTGTGTTTTTTTTTTTTTTTTCTATATTCCAACTACTCCCTCGGGCATAGACTGAGAACCTGTATATTCAACCGTTCTGAATGGTGAAGCCCGTGAGGTCTCGTTCCAGTCTAGGGAATGAGACATGTGAAGCCCTTTTAGCTGCAACCAGCTCCTGCCATCTTGCCTTCGCATGATGCATGGGGTTTAGTTGCTCACTCACAGCTCGAAGTATCCCCATCTCTGAAGCTGCCTCGCTCCAATGCTTCACTGTCTCACCTAGACTCAGACCCTCACTCTCAGAACGCAACCTATTGAACAATGAACTCACTAGGCATTGTCCCCCTATAGCCGATTTTGAATATTGGGAATATTCATACAGTGCTATTTAATCAGGGAACAATGAGGGTATTTATTTGGCGTTTCGGTGGGCTTTGTGGTAATGCACTGATACTAGGTACAATCGCGCTAATAAGTGATGTCTCGGCACCAAGTATGCTTTGATCAATAATTGGTATCAGCAATATCTAAGCTTCATTTCTTCATATCGAGTGAAATATACAAACATGTTCCTACACTTACCTACCCTATTGAACATCTGACAGACATTAATACAGCACAGAGCAAGCCAAACGTAATGACAGCTGGGACATGACTTATTAGCTCGACCGTACAACACAAATAATTCCATCCCAGTAATATCTAATAATCTAATATCTGGTGGTATGGTGTTTATGTTATGATGTGAGGAGGTCTAGCTGGCAGTGCAAATATGTCTGTGTGGGGGATGTGAGGTGATCCAAAGTTTAGTTTTTTGTTTTGGAATGTCAGTGATGGCATTATTTTATGGAATTATACAAGTCCGTTTTTATGTTCATATTTTTTGGTCAAATAGTAGGTAATCAGATCAAGAATGTTAATTAAGGGGAGATGGGCCGTTTTTATGGTCTATTAATTCAATATTCCTTTATTTCTTAGTGTCCTCGCTAAACCTCCATCAAGCTTAGAAAAAGACCCGTTAGACTCCCCTTCAAGATAAATGTGTACATTTTTCGGTAGAAAAATGTTCCGGCCGAAGGCCGATTTCTCTTAAAATTTCAGGCTCGCTATCGCTCGCCAGGAAAAATATCGACACCTCAATGGCACGAAAGGTCTTAAAATTGACAACGAAATGGGGCGAAAGATGTTAAAATCGTCAAACTAATGGGCCGAAGATCTTAAAATCTCAAAACTAATGGGGCTAAACATGAGGGACAAAGTGGTCCAGAAAACCGGCCCATCTCCCCTTAAGAAGTATTTATATCTAGTTCCACATTACTCAATCTGCATATTGATCACTGAATTTATCCGACACTTTACATTCGCCCTCCCCTCCGTGATCCCAGTAAACATTATCCTTCGTTACGTTCATCGCATTTTTGTGTATTCCCTTTATCTCTCTCTCTCTCTCTCTCTCTCTCTCTCTCTCTCTCTCTCTCTCTCTCTCTCTCTCTCTCTCTCTCTCTCTCTCTCTCTCTCTCTCTCTCTCTCATCTCCTCTCTCGTCTCTAACTCTCCTCTCTCTCTAACTCTCTCTCTCCTCTCTTCTCTCTTATCCTCTCCTCTCTCTCCTCTCTATCTCTCTCTCTCTAACTCTCTCTCTATCTCTCTCTCTCTCTCTCTCTCTCTCTCTCTCTAACTGTCTCTCTCTATCTCTCTCTTAGGTTTTATTTGCAACTTAGATGTCTTACAATATTCTTATCAAATATACTAACTAATCTATCTTCCTCTTGTTGTCTCTTTACCTACTGTACTTCTTGTTTCCACCTGCTCCCAGATTTGTCACTCTTCTCTTTATCTCATCCATGCCCTTTCATCTGTCATGCCTTGCGTATTTCTTCTCTACGCTCTCTAAATCTACAAGTCTATCCATTTAAGGCGGGTTGGCCCGGTTTTCTGGACCATTTTCTCCCTCATGTTTAGCCCCATTATTTTTCAGATGTTAAGATGTTTGCCCCATTTGTTAGTCAATTTTAAGACCTTTTACCCAATGTATTCGTCAATATTTAGACCTTTTGTGCTATTTAGGTGTCGATGTTTTCCCTGGCGAACGATAGTGAGCCTGTAATGTTGTAAGAATCGGCCTTCGGCCGGGACATTTTTCTACCGAAAAATGTACAAATTAATCTAGAAGGGGGATCTAATGGATCTATACTACCTATAGTATTTGTACTCATTCTTTAACCCTTTCAAGCTCCTATACGCATTTCTGTTTTGTTTTTTGGTAATTATTAGATGATTTTATTCATATTAGGAAGGATATATGGAAGTCAGACGGTTGATTGAGATAGTCTTTACCCTTTTAATACACACAGATCCTTCCTAAGCTGCATAAAATCGTCTAATGATAGCCAAAATATTCTGGTAAAACGCGTCAGAGCTTCAGGGGGTTAATATTTGTTTTGCTATTCTCCGTTCCATTTTCTTTGTTATATTTGCCTCGTCTTCCTGCCATCCCTCTGCTCCTTATGGATTTACATGTTTGTTTTCCTTCTTTGTTTATATGTTATATATCCCCTGAAGCCGGTATCACACGAGAGCTTTTATAGTCAACATTAGATGATCAACATTTTTCTGGCAACCTTTCTGGAATATTTTACACTGGTATCGGAAACTAGACTGATAGTAGATGAATTTAGGTGACAGCAAAATATTAAATGTTGACCTCATAAGCTGCCAGACCAGTGTTGAGGATAAATGTTCAGTGCAAAAGTGCTCGTGTGATGCCGG
The DNA here is from genome assembly GCA_032716605.1 of Paralithodes platypus. NCBI lineage: Eukaryota > Metazoa > Arthropoda > Malacostraca > Decapoda > Lithodidae > Paralithodes > Paralithodes platypus. Next base: position 33,760,544 of record CM064491.1, on the reverse strand, counting down.
CTTTATATTTCTAGCCTTTCGGTCCTCTCCTGTTTCCTTTTCTTTTCTTTACCCCTCTACTCGCTTGGGATCGCCCTGCTTCCATTTCTTGCCTCTTCTTCTAATTTGTGATCAAGGTATTTGTTTTCCTAATCTCTCTTCTTGCTAGATTAAGGGGAGACTGGCCTTTTGTGTGGTCTATTAATTCATTTATTCATATTTGTTTTTAGTTTCCTCCCTAGACCTCCATCAAAGCTTAGAAAAACACCCCCTAGAAGAAAAATTTGTAAATTTTTCGGCAGAAAAATGTCCCGGCCGAAGACCGTTTCCTCTTAAAATTGCAGCCTCGCTATCACTCGCCAGGAAATAATTGACACCTAAATGGCACAAAAGGTCTGAAAATTGACAACGAAATGGGGCGAAAGGTGTTAAAATCGCCAAACTAATGGGCCGAACGTCTTATAATCTCAAAACTAGTGGGGCTAAACATTAGGGAGAAGGGGGTCCAGAAAAGCGGTCTTCCTCCCCTTAAACGACCAATTACTATCCCACCTCCTCACTCCTCTCCGCTCCTCTTTGGTCCTATCACTTCACTTCTCATATCCTCTATTGTCCTTCCCCCTTTCCTCCTCACTTCTCTCTTCTCTCCTTAACCATGTCATCCCATGCCTCTCCTCTCCTCTCCGTTTCTCTCATTTTCCCTTACTTTTTTAAGGGGAGATGGTTCACTTTTTCGGCGAGAATGCATGTATTCATTATTTTTCTAGTTTCCTCCCTAGACCTCCATCAAAATTAAAAAAAACATCTATTAGATCCCCCTTCTAGATTAATTTGTACATTATTCGGTAGAAAAATGTCCCGGCCGAAGGCCGGTTCTTCCAAACATTACAGGCTCACTATCGTTCGCCAGGGAAAAAATCGACACCTAAATAGCACGAAAGGTCTATATATTGACGAAGAAATGGGTCGAAAATTCTTAAAATCGACTAACTAATGGGGCAAGCGTCTTAACATCTGAAAACTAATGGGGCCAAACATGAGAGAGAAAGTGATCCAGAAAATCGGCCCATCTCCCCTTCATCTAATAAGCACACTCCTCTCCAGCCCTCTCTCCCAATGACATAATCTACTCTACCGTCACTATGCTCCTTCCTCCTCTACTCCTCTTTCCTTCTCCTCTCCTCACACCACTCCTCTTTCCTCCTACCTTCTCTCCTCACACCACTCCTCTCACCTCCTCTCCTCAAACCACTCCTCTCTCCTCCTCTCCTCAAACCACTCCTCTTTCCCCCTACCTCCTCTCTCCTCCTCTCCCTCACACCTCCTCTCTCCTCCTCTCCTCACACCACTCCTCTCTCCTACCTCCTCTCTCCTCACACCACTCCTCTCTCCTACCTCCTCACACCACTCCTCTTTCCTCATACCTCCTCTCTCCTCACACCACTCCTCTTTCCTCCTACCTCCTCCTCTCCTCACACCACTCCTCTTTCCTCCTACCCCCTCTCTCCTCCTCTCCTCACACCACTCCTCTCTCCTCCTACCTCCTCTCCTCACACCACTCCTCTTTCCTCCTACCTCCTCTCTCCTCCTCTCCTCACACCACTCCTCCTCCTCCTCCTCTCTCCTCACACCACTCCTCTTTCTCCTACCTCCTCGTCTTCTCCTCTCCTCACCCACTCCTCTTTCCTCCTATCTCATCTAACGCAAGAAAAACAGAGGCAACCGAGGACCACCAGCGATAAGGACCGAAGACAGCGAGGACCAAGGACAGCCATGAACATAAATGTAGATCCGACAAGAACCAAAAATATTATTAAAGAGCGTTCCGTTCCGTGAGTTCTAAAATAACAAATTTAAAGGTTTTCTATGCAAACGCTCGTAGCATACGCAATAAATTTTCAGATTTAGAGGAGCTAGTGTTTACAGAAAATTATGATGCGATTGGCATAACAGAATCTTGGCTCAATACAGAAGATAGAGACTTTTTAGCAGAATATTCACTTCCCGGTTATGTAATGTTTGAGAAAAGCCGAATAAATAGAAATGGAGGTGGCGTTTTACTTTATATCAAAGAAAGTCTTAACCATACCCTCTTGTCAAAACCTCAAATTATGAACGTCGACACATCTTTTGTGCTAATAAAGAATAATAAAGGTACAAAAATAATACTTGCATTAATATACAGACCTCCTGCTCAATCAATGCAAACTGACCAAGATATTTACGAACAAATTGCAGATGTAAGTAACTCACAAGATACCATAATTTTTGGCGACTTTAATTTACCTGTGACCAAGTGGGGCGATACTCTTACTTCACACTCCGGACATGACTTGTATACGAACTTGCAAGAGAGTTCGCTTTATCAATTTGTTCGAACGCCGACCCGTGGTAATAACGTTCTTGACTTTGTACTTGCAACAAAAGAAGAATTAACCTCTCAAACGCAAAATAGACCTAGGGTCTAGGGTAGTTATTTGTGCATTTCTAGCCTTGGATTCTGACAGAATTCGTTATATTTACAATATAGAGCATTATTTGTTTTTGGTATGCTTTTATTTTACATATATAATGTATACTATTACCCTTCACGAGTGCTAAATAGTAGTTGGAACAAGTCCCTATTTTGGGTGGTGAAAAACAAAGATATTGGCCAACCCGGTCATAATCTCAGGCCGAGAGAGAGAGCCCCAGCAACCCCTCCCCTCTCCCTGTCTGTGAGTCAACTGAGTAGCGTAGGCGGTGTCGGGTGTTATATAACGATCTTTTATGAAACCCCACTTGTGCTACATTATCGCGGGAGAGAAAAATAACCGATAAAATGAAAGAAAGAAGAGGAAACTAGGTGATAATTGAGGAGGGGGGGAGGGGGACTAAGGTGGGGGAATGAGGAAGGGGGGGGTGAAACCTGATGATTCATCTAGGGGAATTATCTCATCTAGAGACAAATTACCTTTGTTTTGATAGCCCTGGGTGTTTTTAGAATGCTTTTTTTTATGTCTTGCTTCATTGAGGCCTATCGCGTTAGGCCCTAGGTATAGCCTTCCCTGAGCCCTTCGCTTTGACGGTTTAATAGAGAATTTGAATTGCTTGGTGAGAAATTCCGTAACAGCGACCATCGTACGATCACTTTCACTTTAAAGTTTCTAGTCACAACCAAATAGTAGCATCGAAAAAGTCCCCTAATTTCCAAGAAAGCAAACTTTCATAACTTAGAGCTATGTTTAAAGAAACTGACTGGAGCTTTGTAATTAACAATACCGACATAAATAGCATCTTGGAAGTTCTTTCTAAAACCACTTACCTAAAAGCAGTTGCAAGACTGCATACCATCGAAAATACACGTCCAGGCCATAATAATAAGCCCAAATTGTGGAATAAAGATATTTTAAACTGCCCCTGCTTGCTAACAAATTTGCTAATGATAGATTAAAATCCTCACAAAATTACGAAGAACGTGTGAAATTTGTAGAGCCTCTACGCAAAGACCAAAAGTTAATTAAGCAAAGTAAAGAAGACCATAGAGTTACATATTTGTGAATCAAAGTAAAACAAACCCGAAAGAATTCTATCAGTTATATCAGAAAGAAAAAAGTAGTTACTTCACCTGTTGGGCCATTAGTCGGTGAAAATGGAGAAGACACCAAAGACGAAGTACAAATCAGGGAATGCCCTCAATACCTTCTTTGCATCAGTTTTTACAACAGAAGACCTCAGTGCTCCCCTACACCATCGCCGATTTCCAGATTGATAATTCCATATGTTCTAAGCAATATCACCGTTACAGGATAGAGAAGTATTGACACTGTTTAGATTAACTCAAGGTAAATAAAACGCCTTACCTGATACAATCTCGCCTACAGAGTTCTAAAGGAATCGAAGGATGAGCTCTCCAAACCACTGACATTACTATTTTCAATAAATCCCTTGGCAGTCTGGGACTACGAGCTGATCAGTGGAAGCTAGCCAACGTAACACGCGATATAAAAAAAGGCAGCAAATCCCTACCCAGTAACTAATGTCCAATTAGCTTAACTTCAGTTTGTATGTAAAATTCTAGAAATACCTCAAGAGAACCAGACTTGTAAATCACTGGAGGAAAATAACATACTTTAAGACTCCTCCAACACGGCTTTCTCGTAAAAAACGTTCATGTTTAACAAACCTCTTAGACTTCTTCCACGATATCCTCAACCTCTACTATGAGATATAAAGCTGTAGCTTATTATATACCTTGATATTCAAACGTCCTTTGACAAAGTTCCCCACAAACTTTTACTGCTAAAACTAAAAGCCGCATGGAATACAAGACGGTGTGTTGAAATGGATAGAACTTGGCCTCAGCAACAGAAAGCAAAGAGTAGTCATAAACGGTAAGGCATCTAAATGGACCAATGTAAGTAGCGGGGTACCACAGGGATCGGTAATAGGACCAATTATCTTTCTAATTTAAATCAACGACATAGATGAGGGTCTCAACTGTACAATCTCAAAATTTGCTGACGATACAAAAATTGCAAATAGCGTACTCTCAAAAGAACAAGTTGACAATATTGCAACACAATCTAGATAAATTGTCATCTTGGGCCCAATTTTGGTAAATGATTTTTGCAATGCGGAAAAATGTAAAGTACTACATATCGTATACCTAAATGAGAAAGCCAAACTAACATGAGAAGCAAACTAATTCGATGAATGGCACTCAGCCTTAAGAATGTAAACAGAGAAACCGATCTGGGAGTAACAATATCTAGTAACCTAAAGACCGAGTCAAACAATGTTCGGAAGTTGTTAAGAAGCGCAAACAAGATAATTGGCTTTAATAAGGCAGGTCATTTGAGAATAAATCCCAAGACGTTATCCTAAACCTTTACAATTCCTTAGTCACCCTCTTCTGGAATACTGCGTTCACTCCTGGTGCCCTTATTACCAAAAAGATAGACACAAGCTAGAATGAGTTCAACATAGTTTACCAACATGATACCTAGCCTAAAGAACAAACCATATGAAGAGCGTCTTAGAGAATTAAATCTATTTCCTTTAACCCCGCGACCGATTAATAGGTGACTTAATTCCAGTGTTTCAAAATCATCAAAGGCATCGCCAATATGAACTGTAGTAAGGGTACGTCAATTCTATCGACCAATCTAAAGAGAGACGGCGGGGAAACGGTTGCAACTTATTGGTAAATCTTTCAACTTCACACGAATCCTAAGAATTTCTTCTTCACTCGAGTTGTCAACTTGTGGGAATGGGCTTCCCCGAGACGTTACAGCCTGCAGCACTGTTGTTTCATTTAAACTTCGCATAGACAAATATCCCGCACCAAACCCGCGACTGACTCTGCGTTTTGTAAATGAATAACGTTATTTTAATTATCCTCCCCACAGTTACTTAACCCATCTGTCCCCTACTAACTTCCTAATGTCCATCTGCCACGGACATTAAGTTCCCTTTCCAATGTTCCCTTACCCACTCTAAACCACTGTTTGGACACTTGATCCTCAGTGTTTTGGAGGACAAGCAGCCAAGAAAAGGTCAACTAGAACTGTTGTGTTCTTGATTTCCTTTGTACTCCGTTGTATACTCCTCCTCTCCTTCACACCACTCCTCTTTCCTCCTACCTCCTCTCTCCTCCTCTCTCCTCTCACTCACACGACTCCCTCTTTCCTCCTACCAGTCCTCTCTCCCACACACTCCTCTTTCCTCTCTCTCCTCCTCTCCTCACACCACTCCCTCTTTCCGCCTACCCTCCTCGCTCTCTCTCTCCTCCACCACTCCTCTTTCCTTCACCTCCTCTCTCCTCCCTCTCCTACACACTCCTCTTTCTTCTCCTACCTCCTCTCTCCTCGTCTTTTTGTCTGGCGAGATCTGAATAACCATCGATGATCTATACATGTTCTTTCGACCCGTCTCCTTGAGTAAGATACGTATTGCAGCTTGTGTTGTTTTGTTTGCACCCTGATATTGGATTTTAGCTTATTTCTTCTCTGCGTGCTCTCACGAAAAAGAAAAAAAATATATATATATATACCGATATACAAGATATATATAGTTTATTCCTTTGTACTCGATCTATATATACATTTATCTTTCCTCCATCCTTTTCTTAAGGGGAGACTGACCGTTTGTTGTTTGGTCTATTAATTTCATTGACTCATATATTTTTGTTTTAGTTTCCCTCCCTCCCTAGACCTCCATCAAGCTTAGAAAAACACAGCCTAGACCCCGCTACAAGATAAATGTTATGTTTTTCGGTAGAAAAATTTCCATTTCCCGACCAAATGCCGTTTCCTCTTGAAATTTGCCGGCTCGCTATCTCGCGCCAGAAAAAGCGAGTGAACACCTAAGTGGCACGAAAGGTCTTAAAATTAACAAATCAATGGGGCGAAAGTTTTAAAATCACCCAAACTACATGGGCCGAACGCCTTATATTTTCAAAAACTAGCGAAGAGCTAAACATTAGGGAGAAGGGGGTCCAGAAAAACTGTCTTGCCCGCTTGGTCACTATGCCCTCTTTGCCGCCTTGCTCTTATAATTAGCCCCAATATTTTTCAGATCTTTAATGATGTTTGCCCATTAGTTTAGTCGATTTTTAAGAACTTTTCGCCCCATTGCTTCGTCAATATTTAGAACCTTTCCTGCTATTTAGGTGTCGATGTTTTCCCTGGCTAACGATATTGAGCCTGTAATGTTGAAAAGAACCGGCATTCGGCCATTAAAATTTTTCTACCGAAAAACGTACAAATTTAATCTAGAGGGGTACAGGGGATAATGAATTTTTTTTTTTTAATTTGTTGGAGGTCTATGGGGGGAAACTAGAAAAACAATGAATAAATGCATAAATCGCCCAAAAAGTGAACAATCCCCCCTTAAAATAACGGTTTACTTTTAGTAAGTAATTTATGGACAACACTGTTTTTCACTCCATTAGCATGGAACTAAAGAAACATGGTATTTGATGTTATACGTTGGCCTCGGTTTATTGTATAGATTGTAGATTGGTTTTGCCATTGTTACACACAGAGTGTTTATACAACTTACTTCAGTTGATATCTAAATATCCATACACATGCAGAATACTGATCAAGTTCTTACCAAATCGTGTTCACGGGACCATTATATTCGTTCGCCACAGCCCTTAACAACATCAATGTCAAAACAAATACAGTATATACAATAAGAACAAGTGTCGCTTTATACATGTTGCAAGTAATATGTAAACGTTCAACTAATCT